>CBVK0100240297.1:0-13583 GCA_900067695.1 Picea abies | reverse complement strand
GTTGTATCTCCATGACATAGTACATTTACTATGTATCGAGTCTAGCCTACTATTTCCTTGTTTCATACCTAGACACTTTTTTTATTATGGGTTCCCGAACCGGTGGGCTCAAGATTGTGTTTCCAATGTTCCACGACTAAGAAACAGTACCTGGAGTTCCGCGATATACAATTTTTCCACAGGAATGCACCATCATGCCCTCTTCCATTTTACATGTTCTTCGGTCAACACTCCCAAGAGATACAATTTGACCCTCGGGCCCTCAACTCTGCTGGTTATATCTTGTAGCCCTATTTCGAAGCACCACCGGCCGCTTTCGATAATTAGCCATTCCTTAATTGTTGTTCCCTGTCCCAGCCACCTTCCTACTTCTCTCTGGATATGAAATTGGAAAGATTTAATGCTATCACTTTGTCATGCTCTCTCTGGATATGAAATTGGAAAGATTTAATGCTATCACTTTGTCATGCATGAACCTTCAACATGTCATTAATGAGCAAAAGGCTCAAGGAGATCTCCCACACTTCTGCCATATACAAATTAACTGCAAGACTCCCATATCATCCCCTCTTCCGTGGTACACATTTTGCACTCAAGTTCCGAGACATACAATTTGACCCTTGGGAAGTCACGTCTCCTGGGGAACCATTCTCACCCTAATTCTAAAGCTCATCCAACCGCTTTCCATACTTTTCCATTTCATGGAATCTCTTTTGCGGATCCTCGGGTTGGCGGGTTCACAAAATCTCCAATTCTTAGTCACTCTTTACTATGCCCGCCACCTTCACACTTCTTTCAAAGTATGCAATGACCAAGTTTTAATGCTAACAGTTCATCATGCAACAGCCGTACAGACAACCATTAAAAATCAAAAGGCTCGACGAGATAGTGGAATTTAAATGAAGCTCGACTCCTCGAATTTAAATGAATTTATTTTCTCTTATTTTCTCTTTTATGCCCATAGACATGCATAGAAGATCTTTCCATGTAATGGGATATATATTTCAAGTTTCAATATATTAGCGAAAACAAATCTGCCCATCTGTTTCCCTATTCCACACTTGAGCCACTTTTTCGATTGTGGGTTCCCGAAAAGGCGGGCTCATGTTTGCACTTCCATTTTTTCGTGTCTTGCAAACATTACCTGGACTTCTACGATATACAAATTTCCCTCTGGATTGTCCCATCATGCTCTCTTCCGTGTTATGCATTTTTCACTCAAAAAGTTCTGAAACATACAATTTGACCCTCGGGCCCTCACCTCTAACGATTGTACCTTGTAACCCTATTTTGAATCTCGCTTGACCGCTTTCAATAATTAGACACTCCTTAATTTCTCTTTCCCGTCCCCACGAACTTCATACTTCTTTCTTAATATGAAATTAGTAACCTTTCATGCTAAGAACTCACCATGCAAGAACTGTCAATATTGTCATTAATGAGCGAAATGCTCGAGGAGATCTTCGATTAATACACATTAAACCAAGATATATAGAGATTTATATTATCCCTTTCGATTTTTCATCTCAAACACGGGTCATCGCGTTGGCCCGTTCACGAAATATCCAATCCTTAATTGCTCATTGTCGTACCCTCCATGTTCACACTTCTATGTATGTTTTTACTAGTTTTTAATGCTAACAACACATCATGCAACAACCGTCAAAATTGTCATTAATCAACAAAATTCTCGAGGAGATCTCCCATTCGCACGCATTGGACCAAGATTTGCGCACGGTTATATTATCCCTTCCAACTCTTCATTTCAAACATCATATGGAGAAAACCAACATTCTCGTAAACTTATAGCAGCAACTCGATAGTAGTTATGTGGAGATATAGTGAATATGTTTGGATGTGAGGACCAGAACTTCTAGTGGTCTAGGGCATACTCTTACTATTCATCCCATTCCGACCAGAACAAAGTGATTTGGACCTCTGGAATCGCTCATGCAGGCTACGTCCTTGAGGTTTTTGACTGTAAGGAGGTGGTCTCTTTGTGCGCCGAAAAATATATTTCAAGCCAAAGAATTATTCCATTGCACAGTTATTCTCTTGTTTCTTTGTCACCTCATGTGTTCCGTAAGATGTTAAGATTGTCGAAGCCAACATTGACCTTCAGAGGAAAAGAATGCAAGAAATTCCTAGAAAAACATGATAATGGATTGGACCTCTTACCCGAGTTCCTCAAAGACCTGGTAGTAGTTCTTGAAGATATCACAAAGTTGCAAGTCAGTTCCTTTAGAAATACATTCCGGAAAATTGCTTGGTTGTTTACAAGAATAACGAGACAGGAATACGCAACAAGCATTTCCCGTATAGTTATTTATATTTTGTACTTCAAAGTCAAGGAACAATTCATTTTTTATTGGGGGAAGCTAATTTCAATTGAAATTTGTTCCCAACTGTCACAATTCAAAGAATCGAATAAATTTTATATGTCATCCTACTTGATTTTCGCAATAGTGCATCGTTGTCCATTTCCAAAACTGTCTATGTCCAAGAAAATAAACTATGAATTCGACCCAATAACATTCTAAACCAGTAACACCATAAAAACCTGTATCTATTTTCAGCATCTAAACCTACCTGTCATGATTAGTGGTAAATAGTCCAGGCATCAAGTGATGGAAACCTGACATCGATTGTTGGTGGAGGCACAAGGAATCCCATTGTTTTTATGTGGTTTTTAATGGCTTTGTCTCAGTTTTCAAAGATTTATTGTTAGAAAATAATTCTCCGGATGTCTGGCCAAGCAACCAAGTTTTTGGACAAGAAGGGGACACTTGACGCTCTTCCGATCTCACCATCCCCTCTTCCGCGGTACACATTATGCACTCAAGTTTCGAGACATACAATTTGACCCTTGGGAAGTCACGTCTCCTGGGGAACCATTCTCACCCTAATTCTGAAGCTCGTTCGACTGCTTTCCATACTTGTCCATTTCATGGAATCTCTTTCGCGGATCCTTGGGTTGGCAGGTTCACGAAATCCCCAATTCTTAGTCACTCTTTACTGTGCCCGCCACCTTCACACTTCTTTCAAAGTATGCAATGACCAATTTTGAATGCTAACAATTCATCATGCAACAACCATACAGTCCACCATTAAAAGTCAAAAGGCTCGACGAGACAGTGGAATTTAAATGAAGCTCGACTCCTCGAATTTAAATGAATTTATTTTCTCTTATTTTCTCTTTTCTGCCCATAGACATGCAGAAAAGATCTTTCCACGTAATGGGATATATATTACAAGTTTCAATATGTTAGTGAAAACGAATCTGCCCATCCGTCTCCCTATTCCACACTTGAGCCACTTTTTCGATTGTGGGTTCCCAGACAGGCGGGCTCATGTTTGCACTTCCATTTTTTGTGTCTTGCAAACATTACCTAGACTTCCGTGATATACAAATTGCCCTCTGGACTATCCCATCATGCGCTCTTCCGTGTTATGCGTTTTTCACTCAAAAAGTTTTGAAACATACAATTCGACCCTCGGGCCCTCACCTTTAACGGTTGTACCTTGTAACCCTATTTTGAATCTCGCCTGACCACTTTCAATAATTAGACACTCCTTAATTTCTCTTTCCCGTCCCCATGAACTTCGTACTTCTTTCTTAATATGCAATTAGTAACCTTTCATGCTAACAACTCACCATGCAGGAACCGTCAATATTGTCATTAGTGAGTGAAATGCTCGAGGAGATCTCCGATTAATACGCATTAAACCAAGATCTGTAGAGATTTATATTATCCCTTCCGATTTTTCATCTTAAACACGGGTCATCGCGTTGGCCCGTTCATGAAATATCCAATCCTTAATTGCTCATTGTCGTACCCTCCATGTTCTCACTTCTGTGTATGTTTTTACTAGTCTTTAATGCTAACAATGCATCATGCAACAACTGTTGAAATTGTCATTAATCAGCAAAAGTCTCGAGGAGATCTCCCATTCACATGCATTGGACCAAGATTTGCGCAGGGTTATATTATCCCTTCCAACTCCTCGTTTCAAACATCGTCTGGAGAAAACCAACGTTCTCGTAAACTTATGGCAGCAACTCGACAGTAGTTATGTGGAGATACAGTGAATATGTTTGGATGTGAGGACCAGAACTTCCAGTGGTTCAAGGCATACTCTTACTATTCATCCCGTTCCGACCAGAACAAAGTGATTTGGACCTCTGGAATCGCTCATGCAGGCCGCGTCCTTGAGGTTTTTGACTGTAAGGAGGTGGTCTCTTAGTGTGCTGAAAAATATATTTCAAGCCAAAGAATTATTCCACTGCGTGACCATTCTCTTGTTTCTTTGTCACCTCAGGTGTTCCGCAAGATGTTAAGATTGTTGTAGCCAACATTGACCTTCAAAGAAAAAGAATGCAAGCAATTCCTAGAAAAACATGATATTGGATTGGACCTCTTACTCGAGTTCCTCGAAGACCTAGTAGCAGTTCTTGAAGGTATCACAAAGTTGCAGGTCAGTTCCTTTAGAAATACATTCCGGGAAATTGCTTGGCTGTTTACAAGAATAACGAGACAGGAATACGCGACAAGCATTTCCCGTATAGTTATTTATATTTTGTACTTCAAAGTCAAGGAACAATTCATTTTTTATTGGGGGAAGCTAATTTCCATTGAAATTTGTTCCCAACTTTCATGATTCAAAGAATCGAATAAATTTTATATGTCATCCTGCTTGATTTTCGCAATAGTGCATTGTTGTCCATTTCCAAAACTGTCTATGTCCAAGAAAATAAACTATGAATTCGACCCAATAAGATTCTAAACCAGTAACACCATAAAAACCTGTATCTATTTTCGGCATCTAAACCTACCTATCATGACTAGCGGTAAATAGTCCTGGCATCAAGTGATGGAAACCTGACATCGATTGTTGGTGGAGGCACAAGGACTCTCATTGTTTTTATGTGGTTTTTAATGGCTTTGTCTCAGTTTTCAAATATTTATTGTTAGAAAAGGATTCTCCCCGGATGTCTGGCCAAGCAACCAAGTTTTTGGACAAGAAGGGGACACTTGAATGAAAGGAAAATTACAGTGTAATAATGATCTTTGGCTCGAAGGAAAATCTTTCTTTCCTTCAATGTCACATCACGGACAAGATGTTTGTTATAGAAATAACAAGGCAATACAACCACTGGTTTCATTTTTTCCATGGCAAGAGAAAAAAACAATTCATTCCTCTGCCCTGGAAAGTCGGGGACTTTGTGTGCAGAAACGTCAACAAGATTGACAAATTTGCAGGCCATTTCAAGAACTTGAACCTAAAATATGATGAAAGGCTAAAAGGGTTTGACCCTAATGGGATTTTTCGAGAAAATTTACTATCAGTTGGCTTTAGCAACTCTTTTATCCATAGACACCTGACCGAAGATAGAGACAGTGACGACAACACTCATGCTTCTGACGATTGTGACGTAGAGACATTGGAAAGAACAACTAAATTGTACTGACAAGAGGGAAAATGATCTGGTGAGAAGAATGTGTAGTCCCTAGCCAACACTCCCAAGAGCATGACATCACGGAGCATCACTTCAATGACCCACCCCAGTAAGAAAGAAACCCAAAAATCTTCAAACGGAGGAGGAGATAAGAACCCTCCTCATGGAAAAAATGATAGTTCTCACAAGGTTCCCCTGATGAAGAAGATAAAAAACATTGTAGGGGAGCCGTAAGAGCCCAAAATTGAAAGCGAGCACATGCAACTTGACAAATTTGATCCGCCCGAGGATGCGATGCACTATAGTTCCACAATGGAAATAGCTGAGACCGACATTTTTTAGGAAGATGAATCCTTCATATTCTAGAGCATTGTTTTTTACAGCCAATCTAAAAATGTAATCATTGAAAAGAAATATGTAACAAATAAGAAAGACAAATCTCGTATAGAGATTAGCTTTAGGAAAATGCAGCCGTCCCAAATCTCTCGATTTCACCGTGCAATCGCTGATGCTCTTGATGATTCCATTGGAGGAATTGAAGCAGAGAATGCTAGACTGAACGACCGAATCAAGGAATTGGAGGAGGCTTTCATTGCTACCCCAGTGTTTTCCAGTCCTATAGCAAAAACAGTGCCTGCTACCCCTGCAACCAAGTTAAAAGGATCCTCCACCCTCCTCACATCCTATAGAGCCTTTGTAGAGAAGAACATCAAGAAAAAAATGCAGCTAATTACTAAAGCTTGGGAAACATCACAAAATATAGCTTCCTTTCGAAAGAGGGGAAATGATTTGCACAGACATTTGCAGACGAATTTTAAAAATGAAGAACATTTCTATGAACAGACGGTGATCCCTTTTGCCAACCATACCATCAACAACTCGGATCTGAAAAGAAGATAAGAGGATCTCCCCTCCCCAAAGAAGATAAAACAATCAAAATCATGTTGGAAAAAGAAAGTTAAGAACCTACATCTCATTGTCAAATCATGTGAACAAGCCATATCAAAGAAAGAAGAGTTATTCATAAACCTGACCCAAATAGACTTAGCTGGAAGTACCAATGAGGTTCAAGACCCAAAATTAATCCTCAAATCCTTGACCTTGACCGAGCAAGCATTCGATGAACAACATGATATTTTAAAGGGGTTGTCTTTAGAAATTTTTTACGACAACCTTGAATATGGTGAAGATTGCGTTGAGAACTATTCGACACACAATGAAGAAATAAAACAGGCTCTACATAGTATTTCTATGGATCTAAGGAAATTAGAAAACGAGCTTTTCGACATAGAAGAATGGCTCCCATGAGAAGCTACAATGAAGAATGGCTCCCACAGAGAATGGACAAGCTCACCGACGAAGGACAGCAACCGTTTGGCACGATTCCAGTGGTCGTCGATGATAGCAACAAAAATGCATCGACTTCATAGTAAATATATACTGATCACATCTTGCTTTCTTTACCAATCTAATTATTCTACCTCTTTAAATAGAAATCTCTAACTAAAGACTTGTAGCTTCCAATTTCTTATTTTCAGGTCTTTCTCTCTACTGTCGCACACTTCTTCTTTCTACAATCCTATTTCTTGTACTTATTTCTTTGATGGTCCGCAGTAGCCCCAATCCCAGTTTATATGACAAACACATTTAAATTTCCAGAAATATGGAACAGATTCCAAAAATATGTAACAAACATTATTAATTTTTGATAAATTTCAAAGAAAACTAATTCGGGAACAATTTTGTGTACTGCTTTCGGAATGATAATTTTTTTTTTCCTTCAACTATGCTGGATGTCAGGAAATTGCGTTTATTATATTTGAATGTTTAATGTGTGTAATTCTTGATCCTTTTTTCCAGAAACCTTTATTTCAAGTCATTGAGACAGAATTTTCCTAAGTCCCATGTTTAAACTATACACACCCCAGGAAAAAACTGCCTCGTTTGCATATTAACCTTGGGGGTCATCTACCAGCCCAATGTCTTATGGCTAGCCTGTGACACACTGCCACAAGTCATCCTTTGCATGGATACCACCTGTACTTCAAGATGCTTTTCACGTGTCTCTGATCGGTCTCGCCATAATAGTGCATTTATTCCCATTCCAACCTGGCAGGGACTACGCTACCATGCAACACTTGTTGTAAGAGTTGTCCTCCACTCTTATCCCTTAATAGAATCGTTGGAAAACTCTGTCAGTGAAACTGTGTTGTATTTTGTATTCACCCTTTGTATTTGGGTGAGTAATATATAGCCTGCTAAGTAACATTCAATGTTGTGGTAGGTGGTATATACACAATTGGATATACTTTGACGTATATATCAAGGTGATCCAACAATTGGATATACCCTGACGTATATATCAAGGTGATCCAACGATGTATATACCACCAACTGCAACATTGAATGATGCATAGCAGACTGGTTATTGATCAGCTTAAGTAATGTACTATCTGTCAATTGTCAATTGGTGGGAAGCTTGAGATAAGTGGATCGAATTAAGCTTGATAAAAAAAGCCTCTGCCGTATGACGACCCAATATTAAAGTATTGAAATGACATTGAATCTATGAGCATGATGAATCAATACAACACCTCAAGGTTCAAGACAAACTTTTGAATGAGCCCGAATCTGTACTGAAAATCTTGAATTCGACTTAGTATCATGCACTTCATTTTGTTTTGGTTCATTACCCTAGGGGTTTTGCCCCATTTTAAACCAACCCAGATGCTCAAAAAATTGATCAGAGTTATGGATTGGAGAGAAATTTAAAATGGGGCTGTTGGAGTACCTGCTGGAAAGGTAACTCGGGAGGTAATATTGCTCCGAGTTAGCCCACTCCGTTCATAATCAGAGTAGGCTTACTCGGGAACAAACAGACCCGCTTTTCAGGCAAAAAAATTGGCTTGGATCCGGATTTTCAGAGGTAGTCTGAGTTTTGCATGGATCAAAGTTCCATGCTTTTCAAATCCTTACCCCAAGGATTTTGCCCCATTTTAAACCAACCCAGATGCTCAGAAAATCGATCAAAGTTTTGGATTGGCTAGAAATTTAAAATAGAGCAGCCGAAGTACCTGCAAAAAAAGGGTAACTCTGGACTGAAAATTGCTCTCCAATTAGCCCACTCCTTTATAATCTGGTGTTGGCGAAACTACAAAATCAATGCATGTAAATGCCAAATTTTAATGCTCGTTGACCAACTCCACATTGATAATTGATCAAAATCAATGCATGCAACTGTCAAAATTTTAATGCTGTTCAAACGAGAATGGATGTTGAAAAGAACAACCTCCACATTATTAAGTGTTCTTTCTAGAAAGATATTCCATGGCAGACAGTCTGTTCAAACTTGCCAAGTAATGTATGTCAATCTCTGCAACAATCTGACTGTGCAACACGCAAAAGTGGCCTGGGCGAGCCATAGAGACGCAGATATGTTTAATCAGTATTGAATATATGCTGCCATTGACCTAATCCATGCACTGTAGCGTCGTGGAACCTCGTGTAATCTATAAATTTCTCTAAGTCACTCCACTGAGTCCATGTCTTGAATTACTAATGAATACTCATACTTTCTTTAAATTTTATCCCTGCAAAAGCATAACAATTTCTCCGAGTTCCAACTACTACTCAGAACGCTTTACCAGAAAGACCAACTCTTTATCCTTGGAACATTCTATTCTACTATTTAAAAAACTCCAACTACCACGCCGAAAATGCATTCATTAAAACAAGCCGGTTATCCAACAAGAAATTCTCTACCATTGATTGTTATTATCTACATTTTTTCGAGTCATAGCTTCAGTTTCTTCACGAAAAAGTAAATATGCATACGACCAGCCAAATTCTAAAAGTCTACAATGCAGAATTTAGTAGTTTCAGTATTTATCATTGAAATTTTGGAAAAAGTAAAATCAGCACAAATACGTTTGGTTTCAACTTTCAAAGCACCAAATCATGCTTGACATAAGCGGTTTCAAAGTAACAAAGGTTTTACTTTTTTAATTTGAATGGTTTCATTGAATTTAATTAAACAAATCAAATCAATTTTATGTCTGCATAATTAAATTTATTTTTTTTATTTTGTATTTTTAAATACATACTCTTAAAAATTAGAACATTTAACCTATACTATTAATTACCCAAATTACATAAAAACTAACTAATAAAATAATAAAATTTACTTCATGTAATATAATATTAATACATATTGTTATATATTAATCAATAATATTTATAATAAATATATTTGTCATAATAATACAAGGGAAGTAGTTAAAAGTGAAAAATTATAAACTACCTTAAAAACCATTTAGGATAGAATTCACAACCAAATAGAACACAAAATAACAACTTTGGAAAAAAAAAATTGAGCATAATAAAAAATAAACTATTAGAAATTGAAAACAATTCCTAGAAAGTGAAAGGGAATTCCTAGAAAGTGAAAGGGGTTCGAGAAGATAAGATCTAGAACTTGGAAATGTTGAAAATGATCAACAAAATCAAAGAGCTCAAAGATGTATAACATATTGAATAGTGCATAGAGGAAGGGGATGGAGCCATACTAGGGTTTTTAAAAATATGATGAATGGACGAGGAGATGATTAATTATTCCAAGTATTTGTTAGAGAAGAAGGACTTTTTTATTATGGGCACTATTAAGTATCTAATAATTGGTGTGTCTAATTTATAAGTTTAATAGCTCATTTTTGTAGTATTTTAGCAATTTTACAAATAATATGTCAAAATTGGATTAGTGGTATTATAAGGGATTACCTAGTCATTGGGACAATCTCCTTTGCCAGAGGTTCATTTTGCACTCTACAGGTTCTCAAACATGATAAGACACCCTTGTTTTATAGTTTATTTTTTGGGGAAGGTGTATTCAAACGATGTCATATCTATAGTGTCTGTTAATATACTTCATAACTTTGATCTCAACAACATAGATGGGATTACAACAATTGGATTACTTGGCAATATTTTTTATTTTACTTGTTTTAAACTAGTACTGCATTAGAAATTGTGGTGGGTCTTCTAAGTCCCTACATCATCAAAAAGTTGTATTTGGAAGACATTCTACATATAAGGAAGTTACAATTGTGATTTTTATGAATTATAGTTAAAATATGAGAAACAAAACGCACATAGGTGAGGTTACACTCACTTCTATATTATTCAATGAAGAATGATTACATCATTATATAGGAAACTACTCTACTTAGTGGGTTACATCAAACCATAGTTATTCAATAAAGACTGATTACATCATTATATAGGAAACTACTCTACTTAGTGGGTTACATCAAATTATAGATAACTAGACTCTACTTATGCTACTAACTCTGTCAACTAACATTCACACTTACAACTGAAGCTTATAAGTGACTCTTACTCCATTATTTCCAAGTATTATATGACATACATGTTTGCTTATCTATTCAACCTAAGTTTGACACAATGTTACTGAAATCATAAAGATTATAACCAAACATACATTTGCAAAGATGTCATTTATTTCTGAAGTATTTATCTTCCTTTATGTGGGCATGAATGCATTGTACATTGAAAAGTGGAAAATGGTAAAAGCTAGTCCTGGCACATCTATTGGCATTAGTGGTGTTCCGTTGGGCTTGGTTATACTTGGAAGAGCAACTTTTTTGTTTGCAATTTCACGGTTGTCAAATAGTTAAATTGAGTGTAAACAATAGATCATTATTTGGCGGTCTGGCTTGATGAGAGGTTCAGTTTCCAGGGCAGTGCTTACAACTAATTCACAACGTCAGACAGCACAAAGTTGCAGTATCATGCTATTATGATTACAAGTACCATAATTGTTGTCATCTTCAGGGCAACTACCCTGTCAGATTGTGTTGAAAAAGATGTTTCCAATATTGGCATCTTCGTTGGAATTTGGTTCTGTAGTTGCTCCTGCGTTAAAATCCTCCTTACTGAAATTGGGTTTATGGATTGAAATAACATCAATGCGGCCACAAACATCAGAGTGATGACAAAAGTTGGGAATGCGAGTCTGCTTGGTTGGGAAAAAAAATATGGTTTGAGAGGTTCTTTGATTCTCGTGTTTATATTCAGGGTTTTTAATTATTTCTGGAAAAAGTTATATTGGGCCCAAGTCCACGAGCTATTGAGCGAGGCACCTAACACAACGACACAATACAAGTTAGCACCAACTACCAAGTCACACCACAAAGCCCAGTGCACAAGACAACACAGAAGCGCTAAGCCACGACCAAGGAGGATCCCACGAGGGTGTTGCACAAGGCGTCAGATGAAGAAGAACTCTGCCAAATCGTTAGTAAGTTTGCTAGTTAGCGATTATAGTAAACACCATCTGTTGAGCAGGATCACCAAGGTGAATGCCCAGGGTTTGCGATCATATGCCAAATGTCCAGTGCAGAGTGGTGTTTACAGTCTACTTGCAGGTGTCCATTAAATGTAAACCAAAAACGTAGAGAAGCCGAGAACTCGCAGGTTGAGGGTGTATATATTGGCAAATGGCGCAAAGTTGAAGTGTTGCGATCTATGAGTGCCTCTGCTAGCCTAAAGTTAGATGATTTATGTGAAGAGGAGAATATGAAACAGAGTTTGTGTAGCGCAGTGACGCTACACAAATGTTGTAGCTGCTAATATTTGCAGAAAACAATATACTAATTCACTTAAATTCTATTCGTACGACCCATGCGGGATTATATGTTTCCTAATGCAAAAATAAAGCACAGGAAAAGAAAAAAAAAGTGTTACAATGAACCAACGCCTTAAAATCCTAATGATACTAAGTGTTGTAAAACTATTAAGGCTGCCCAAAAAAGCGTTAAAGAACCTCCAAATGCACATTCAATATCTATCTTGCCGAGAACAATTCCAACCTGTAAAAGAATTATTCCAAATTTTCAGTGCACATTTTAGGCACAAGAATTTGCACACAGGAGAAAATGGAAGCATGTCAAGGAAACATTTGGAAAGTAGATGGAAGAAAATCCCAATCTTCTAGACACAGAATGGGCAACAGTTGAGGGAGAATAGAAATTTATTCTTGATTTTATGGACAAGTGGCATCACCTGACAACATAAGAGTCAACATAAGATAAGGACAACCAACATTGTGGAGTGATCCTTTCAAAATGTTGCTCGAGGAAGCCCTCACACAACAAAGGAATGAAATGATGGATAGTTTTGCGCAAATCCTTCGACGGCCACCAATAGGCAACACATCTTCCTCGAACGGAGGCGTTGCCCCCTTCAAGGTACAAATCAACTTTGATATTCCCATATTTGAAGGTCAGATAGACGCAGATGTTGAAGACAAATGATTAAAGCTGCTAGAAGGGTATTTTTCTGTCCATAACTTTTTGAACAGAGAAAAGATTACGTTTGTTCTACTCAAAGTCATCCCCCATGTCAAAGATTGGTGGGAGACTTTATGTGAGAAAAAGGAAATAGAGGAACCCTCATTATTTACAGTCTCGGTCACCTGGGAGTCCTTTAGGGACGCTATCAAGGAACAATACTACCCTGTTGAAAGTTATGATGACTTGTATACAAAATGGACCACACTGCAGTAGGAAAGAGACCAAGCAGTGTCAGAGTTCACAAATATCTTCCATACCTTGTGCACCTAGCCGAGTATCAAATATTCTGAGCAAACTCCGGTGCTCAAGTATCGCGGTGGTATGCATACATACATCCAGACCGAAATTGATTTTTTGGACATCTCGTGCTTCGGCACGACCTATCGATATGTCGTCAAAATCAAGCAAAATATTAAACAAAAGACGCGGCAATTTTAGCCTGGGTGATCCAGGTGGATATTGATGGCCACCCACCTATTTCACTTGGACCCCCACCATTGCTTCTTTCTTTTTTTCAGTTTTCGCACATTTTACTATTTTTAGCAGTTTTTTCGGGTCCTGAACTTTCGGGGCCATTTTGAGGCCCTAAACGATGTTTTTTTTGTGTATGTTGCTGCTGCAGAATATCATCTAACAATGCTATTTTGTCTTGACCGTTGTAGGGCTCGAATAGATCTTTCCAATGAGCTATCATACGCCTAAAACAAAGATCCTATGAAAAAGTTATGACCCCAAGAAGTTGATGCACCAACTTA
>CBVK0100240296.1:0-13583 GCA_900067695.1 Picea abies | reverse complement strand
ACAATACCACATAGTACAATCAGGCGCCTCAATATAACACGCCGAGAGGAGATCGAGCGGGCTACAGAGGTGCAGGAAGAGCGAGAGGAGGTTTTGGAAGAGGTAGAGGACCAGTGTTGGCCCTTGACCAAGTTTTGGGAGATCCTTGGTCAAGTTTGACCTATTTTGGGACTTCGACAACCTGTTGAAGGAGGAGTGCAAGACGAAGCAGAGATCGCGGGATCTTGGCCCCTTTTTGGGTCCTTTTTGGGATTTAGGATTATGTAACAGGTATGGGATGTCGACCCATGGGTTTACCCATGTTTAGGCCTATTTTTTAAAGTATAAATAGATTCTAAAGAAATATAGTGGGTATGAATGGCTAAGTGCTAGATCTATGTGATTGAAGGATTGCAAGTGCTTTTGTGCATACTGTGTGAGACTTGCAAAGCTACATGTAATTAATTGTAAGAAGGCTTGGTAATGTACCCTAGCTCGAAGAAGGAGGATATGGTGGAGTGCACACAGATCTTCTATCTTCTGTAGAGTAGGATCTTGATGCTATGTGCCTATAAGAAGCTTGACCAAAGATAATAAAGAATAAGAGTTGGTGGACATAGCCCCAGGGTGGGGGTGAACCACATATATGTTGTGTTGCTCTACTTTGTGTGATGTCTTGATGTGTTTATGTCTTTACTTGCTGAGTGATTTTATGTAGATAGATAGATCTGTTTATGCTTTGTGATAATGATGTATCTGGATGATAGATCTGACCTATGTGAATGTGCTTAGTGCTTAAATCTGCTAGATCTAATCTACCTCTCTATGATAAGCGTTATACATCAGATCTTAATGAATGATGTGATGATCTTTTATCTGCGGAGTAGATAGTGGTTAAATATTGATGAACTATTGGTGCTAAGTGCTCTCTTAAAGTATTATAATCACAGATTTGTGTCCTAGCTAAGGTTGCAGACCCCTGAGTTCTACAACCATTCCTGCCTCTACCTTGGGTGAGACTTCATCTGCTTCGGAGGTGTTGCCGAAAGGGATGGTAGTTAGGGTTTTGTTGGTGTGTTGTTGTAGCGTTGAACCTTGGGTCTACCCCTATGCCAACAACCAATGATATGTCACAATTGTCAACAATCAGGACATTATGCAAGGGAATGTCCACTTCCACCAGCAATGTGTATGTATTGTCACACATCGGACCATGATACAGAAGAATGTTTGACACTATTAGTAAAGATCCAAGAAAAGAGGAACCAGAACAACCAAAGTGTTCAGTGGATCTCAGCAGAAGCGAGGGATGAAGGACAAAAGATCAGCATAGTTACCCGCAAAGGAGCTAAAATAGGAAATGACGCAGTTCGAAAAGAGTCAGTACAACACCAGTGGGTGAAGAAGAACGTCGAACCAAGGAATTAGTTCAACACGCAATCTAGACAAGAATTTCAGCAAAATATTTAAGCAATCTAGACAAGAATTTCAGAAGGATGATATTGTGTTGAATTCAACTACGCAACAAAGAAAGGAAGCACCAGAGTACGGTATGCCTCCATTATTGGATCATACCAACAAATTGCAACCCATGGGACAAGTAAGTACTATGAAAGGATTTTTGCAATCACATGTAAAAGTATTAAATGATCCATCATCTATCAAAATATTGCAAAACATATTAGAAATATGTAGTATAGAGACAAAAGGAAAACTAGAACAAAAAACAATCAATCACCTACATATAAGGAAAAGAACAAGTAGGGAGTTTAGACTGAATGCCAACATCGAAGATTTCACCATGGGAGATATCATACTAGATCTAGGATCTGAAGTTAATGTATTACCAAAGAAGACATGGCAATGTATGGGAGATCCCACATAAGGATATTCACCCGTTCAACTAAAAATAACAAATTGACATCGAGTCCTACCAATTGGTGGACTGAAAGGAGTGACAGTAGACCTGGATGGGGTACACACTAAAGAAAACTTTGAAGTGATTGAAATAGTGGACGACACAACACCATATCCAACTTTTCTTGGGTTGGATTGAGTGTTTGACAACCAGGCCATAATCAATTTGAAGACATGAAAAATGGCATTTGAGTCAGGTGAATACAGATTCATCGTGCCATTAGACCCATCAAAAGGGGAAAGGTTTGTAGAACCCACTTGCTTAGACTTAGAGGATATCAACCAATTGTATAGAACAACTGTGCACGATGAGGATTACGTGAACCCAACTGCAGATGGGATACTCAATTGGTGGAGCATTACTTCATGTGTGACAGACTCAGATACTAGTTTAGAGAACTGGCAACAAAGTCTACACAAAGTTTCCACAAGAAGATGTGCAAGAATAGATCACATTGTGAGATGGGTAGGAACAAAGATAAGGGACCCACCCAATTTCCATGGAATAAACAATCTAGAAGTATTCTTGGCACAGTACGAAGATGAAATTTTAGAGAATCAAAGACTCTTAGCACTTGATATAGCACTCAAGGCCATGCCTGGAAGATGGTGGGGCACACACAAAGAGACAATCATAGATTGGTACCAATGTAAGCATTTATTGCATAGAAGGTTCAACGTAGAACAAAAAAACAACAAGCAGTAGAAGTATGATGGACAGGGGGCACCAACAAAACACTTGGAGACATGTAGAATGATGTGGAAACTGACACCCCCAAAGGAATGGCCTCATCATTTCATACACACTCTAGAGGGAATACCAACGAACTAGTATACCGACCAGGAATTGCGCAAAGGAACTGCAACCTGGATGATATTGCAATAGAATTTTACAATCACTTTCTCATTCAAGCACAAGAACCCCAACATAGATGCAAATCTTAAACATATTAGAGGGGGGAATATTCATCTAGGAACTAGAAGTCAAACTCATAACCAAAGAACAACAACAGAACAAACAAACAATCAAAGAACTGTTGTCATGTTACCATGTGCATGAGGAAGCACCAGATGAAGACGATCCACACGATATTCAGATCAAGGAAGAGAAAGGAAAAAGAGAATTAGAGGGTCTGCCTATGGAATCAAAAGTCATCACCGCACTGATCTAGGTGAAGAAAGTCAACATTGGGACAATCGAGAATCCCAAAATGGCCAGCATTGGAGATTACTGGATGAACAAATAGTAGAAAGCATAAAAAATTTACTGCGCGAGTATAATGACCTGTTCCCCACAAAATTTACATAAATGAAGGGTATAGCAGGGGAGATAGGAGAAATGAAGATACCACTAAGAGTAGAAGCGATACTGATTAGACAACAACCATATAGATTGAACCCGATATATAAGAAAAAAGTCAAAGCTGAAATCGACATGATGCTCGAAGCTAGAATCATAGAACCAGTGGAAGAATCAGAATGGATAAGCCCAATGGTAGTTCAAGAGAAAAAACAATGAGGGATAAGGATATGCGTCATTTGAGGAAGTTGAAAGATGCATGCCTACATGACCCGTTCCCTACACCTTTCACAGATGAAGTGCTGGAGAACGTAGGAGGACACAAAGTTTACTCATTCACTGATGGATTCTCAAGCTACCACCAGATCAAAATAGCCCAGGAAGACATATACAAGATCAAATTTTCTACAGAATGGGGATCCTACCAGTACACAATCATTCCATTTGGACTGAAAAATGCACATATTACCATGCCAATGGAGAAACTGTTAAGAAAAGATACAAAGTTTCAGTGGAATGACGATTGTCAACACGGTCTGGATACACTGAAAGAAAATATGGTCACCGCGCCAATACTAGTATTTCCAGACTGGGAAAAAGCATTCCACATACATGTATATGCATTAGCCATAGCACTTGGAGCTATCTTGGCACAACCAAGAGCGGGATACTTGCATCACCCTATAGAATTTGCGAGCAGAAAGCTATCAGAATCAGAACAAAACTATAACACCACAAAGAGGGAAGGCCTAGCTATGGTCTATGCACTACAAAAGTTCAGACATTACTCATTGGGGAAACATTTTAATATGTTCACATATCATTCATCCCTTAAATACTTAGTCAACAAGCCAATGTTGGGGGGGAGAATTTGTCGGTGGTTACTACTGTTTCAAGAGTTTGATTTTGAAGTAATAGTCAAGACATGAACATTGAATGCATGAACTGACAACCTATCAAGGGTCACAAACGGAGAAGAAGATACGAATTTAGAGGACAAATTCTCGGACGCACAGTTATTTTTAGTTTAGATCACTGATGAATACTTTGCAGATATCATTTAGTACTTGAGCACAGGTACTACACCACAAGAATATAACACCATGCAGAAGAAAAACTTGGTAATTCGGGCTGCAAACTATCAACTAATCACAGGACACTTATAAAAAATGGGTGCAGATAGCATCTTGTGAAGATATGTGTTAGAACATGAAAGACCAAGAGTTTTAGTAGAATCCCATGAGGGAATAACAGGAGGACATTATGCGGGCAAAGCCACTGCATAGAAGGTATTTCGCACAGGACTATGGTGGATGAACATTCACAGAGACTCGAAGGAGTACTACCAATGATGCGATGTCTTTCAAATGGTTGGTAAAACCAATAGAAGGGATGAGATGCCATTATGACCACATGTAACATTGCAGGAATTCAATAAGTGGGAAATAGACTTTGTGGGAAAAATCAACCCACCAGAAAAAAGAACAGGAGAAAGGTACATAATCACCACGACAAAATACATGACAAGATGGGTGGAAGCTACACCAGTGAAGGATTGCAGCGTAGACAAAACAACACACTTTCTATTTGAACAAGTAATCACAATATTTGGGTGCCCAAGAGTTTTGATGAATGACCAAGGCACACACTTCATTAAAAACACTATCAACACTATGACTGAAGAGTTTCAAGTCCATCATCAGAAGAGCACACCATATCACCCACAAGCAAATGGCACAGTAGAAGCATTTAACAAAATCCTTGAGAATGCACTAACGAAGATCTGTAATGTCAACAGGGATGATTGGGACCTCAAAATACCAACAGTATTGTGGGCCTACAGGACTACATGAAATAAGTTGACAGGGCACACGCCATTTTAAATGGTATATGGCCAAGAAGCAGTGGTTCCATTAGAATGTTTGGTACCCAGTTTTCACATAGTAACAATCACACACATGAAATAACAAGGTGCAATACATAAGAGACTAAATCAGTTGATAACCATGGAGGAAGTTCATATCCTAGCAGGGTTCCACCAACAAGTTCAGAAAGAAAGGGACAAAGCTTGGAATGATAGACACATTAACAAGAAAACTTTCAAGGAAGGATATTTAGTGTTGATGTATGACAACAAATCCATTCAACACCCAGGAAAACTCAGAATGCAATGGTTAGGACCATACGAAGTAAGAATTTTCATAGATGGGGGAGTTGTATAGTTGAAAGACTTAGCAGGCGCAAAAATCAGAGGGATGATCAATGGGAGCCGACTTAATCTATACAAGGACAATCGACCACCCAGAACATGAAAAGTCACCGTGCAGTAAAAAAAAGGGGGGGGGGGATATTAAACAATACCAACAGAGGTACAGTGTGCCAAAAGGAGAAGGAGTACGCACACTTAGGAACATAAACCCGACGAGGAAAATACCAACAGGCAGGTCAAAATGGAAACAAGCGGGAAAAATAATGACAACAAAAGTAGTATGAAACGATAAAGGCATGTGGAATTGAATGTTGGAAAGGACCAAAGGGATTCCACATTAATCATGCCAACTATAGATGGTGAAGGAAAGTAATGGAAAGTACGAAGGAACCAAAGGTTCATTGAATCCATAATAAATGTAGCATCTTCAACAAGCTTCATACGATGCCCATACAAAGCATGAGCGCAAGAGAAAACAATTTATTCTGAGACTGGAAAAGACAAAGAGCGAGAGATCATACGAAGAACAAAGCAAAGTTCACAGAGGTTGCAGAAGCTACAAATTTTAGCGACCGATCAACATTCACCACCATGGCACCACCAAAGTAAGTAGAACTAGGCTAGACTGCCAGACACTCTAGAGTTATAACTAGGGCACATGTGTAATCGCAGGAAGGCAAGAAAAAACCACTAGATATCATCAATGTCAATGAAATCATGAAGCAACAGTTGAGCCAGACAAATCTCAAACAACTGTGTCAGACCACCCACAGGAAGGAATAATGGAAGATGTCACGAGCTGGCTAGAATGATATGCCGAAGTACGATCGATGAAGGCTGGAACCTCGAACTAGTCACTACCCAAAAAGGACAAGCAACAGGTACCTAGTTCACCACACAAACAACCTGTCCCAGCCATTATTTTGTTGCGTATACCAGATGGGGTACGGGTGAAATCAGACTTCATAGGTTGTGTTGAGAAGTTAAAATACTTGGACCATGATGTAACAAACACAGAAAAGTTCCTAGAGTTTGCAAAGAGAGTTTACCTACAGACTGTGGGTCTGGATCCATTAGGGAAAATGGTTGATCAACCACTCCAGTGGGAAACCAGACTGGCAAAAATAGGGATTTTAGGTTTACTAGAGCTACCACACTTTGGCATAGGAAAATATGTAAGAAGTTGCATCAAACAATTGATGGTGGTCACATAGGGCAGGGATATTTGGTTGGAAAAGCTCGTCTCGATAGAGCGAGAGATCATTGCGCACATTATAGGGTTTCCATCCTAGGGCATGTATCCCGTGCAATTTCTCGACGACAAAACAAAGGAGAAATCACTCACGGAAGAGATGAAGAAGAAATTTGGCACTAACAGAAGGATGTGAGGAATCATCGTCAAAAGTATCAATGATGTCGTGACACAAATGGGCACAAAAATCATGGCCTGCAAGCTGCTAAGAAAATTCTGCAAGGAGGAAGTCCCAGCTAGGGTTGTCACAGTTGTAGCTCAATGTTCCTAGGGCACCACAGTTAGCTGGGGCCCTTATCTTTTGAATCTGTTTCTATATGACTACAAGGATGCATAGGATCTGGGAACATAATTTCATTATTCATGGCTACTCATGCTGATAGCCATCATAGGGTGGAAGGAACCTGATTACACATTTTTTTCCACATAACTAAGCCGAATCATGGAGTGAGATATTTATCACTTGGTGCTATGTCAGATGCCGAGCACAGGAATATGAACACAATTGTATTCGAAGGATACCTTTGCGACCTACAGGAGAGCATCACCAATCTATGGATAATAACATCGCAGTCTATGGCATACTATCGAGACATAACTAACTTCAAGGCCACTTGACATGCAATGTGGATACAAGTGCGGAAGAACCCCAACAAACAATGGCTACAATTACACTACTACATCATGGAGGGAAACATTGCAATGGTTATCAAAGATTGGGAAGATGAATGGAATATCCCAATCCTCACCCAAGACATACTTGCAGGGACAATAGAAGAGGAGATAGGGTAGGAAGAAACACAAACTCAAGAAGTCCTAGTGCCCAAGAAACAGAGGACGAGACAAACCAAAACAAAGTAGACGAACGAAGGGACAACTAAGACAGGGACCCAGAAGGGGAAGAATAATAATATGCAGGTGGCCCAAGAACAACAGAAACAGGCTGAGGCAACATAGGGGACTACACCAAGTCCCAATCTATAAGAACCAAGCCTAAATAAGAGACCAACTACTCAGATAGGGGGTGTACACAATAAGATGAAGGCACAGAGAACACCCCCAAAATACATGATCATGGAGGATGATGCAGACATGATAGCCCAAATGGTTCAAGATCGTATAGCCGCGAATTTTGAGAATGTTGCGCACCACAGGGACAAAATTCAAGAGGAGCTGGCGGACATGCGACAATTCCTTAAGTAGATCAGGGAAGTGCAAGAAGCAGGAAAAAACATAGGAAAATGGCCATCAACGTCACAAATAGGAGAAGGACTGAAAATAGGTGAGCGAGATACAATCCACACAATACCGCAACTGAGTGCAACATTCCACATTACACCCAGTATGCTGCGCATGGATGAGATTGTGGGGCAGACACCTCTAAAGGAATTAGCTCAACTCCAATTTGTATTTCTGCGAATACCATCCCAAGCTCTACACAAATTACAGGTTAGCGTCACCGAAGAAGTACAGACTCGTGCACACACATACAGACTCGTGCACACACATACATAGCCAAATTACAATAGGTAAAGGATAAACGAGATGCACTGGAATTGATATACGAGTAGGCCAAGCTCGAGACCCAAGAGGAGAGGGAGCACATGAATGGATTGGAACAAAAAGTGTTCAGAACTTATGAGAAGATTCCAAAGACTGCATAGAGAGACGAACTCACAACAACAAAAAAGATCGATTAGATTGCGCAGGCAATCGATCAATGTCAGAAGGATATCAAGAATCTTTGTGAGCATATCACACCTACCACTCAACCAGAGGTAAGGGAGCAAAGGAAGAAATAGGCAACAACATAGCTACATGAGATAGAGAAACAAGTCAACACAACAACTAAATTGTTCGATAAAGCGACACAACTTTGGACAAAGCTAGAAGAGGATCAGCAAGTCCAGTGGTGGGACAAGGAAGAAGAAAGGATAAGCGCAGCTATCCAGGACCTCAAGCAGAGGCATAAGACAATGTCTATCATAGAGCGCGTCAAAGGAGCACATGATATGAAGAAAATACATGCAGAACTCACCACTGTGAAAATGTAGAAAAAGGAGCATCAGGCTCAAATGGAACCACTTCAAGAGAGAGTAGCATAACTCATTGCATAGGAAAAGGAAGCTAAGAAATATATGGCACAGACCCAGGTAGAGTGTGCAGGGTTGATCAATGACGAGATTGCAGTCTAGAAATTAGATGAACTCAAGGAGAAGACTGCGTAGGCTCAAACACAAGCAATAGAGCTCAAGGAGAAGTTCCAGGCAATCATCAGGGAGATTAACGAAGCACACAAAGGTTAAGTGGCTTGGGACGAGCCACATGTCAGTGTTGGGGGATTGTTGGAAGTAGACCAAAGCGGAAAGAAAGGCGATTTTGGGAAAGAAGGCATTCGCGAGGAAAGCGACAACTGGAAGGAAGAGTAGCACACAAGCATGCATGGAAGACCTAACGACATTAGGGTTAGGGTTTTTTCAATGTATTGTAATGGCTGAAGAGCCAGGAACATATAAATATAGATAAACAGGTTTCATAGTGGGATTTAGTTATTCAAATGTGAGGAAGTGGATGCTATGTAATATTTTGTTGTATGACCTAATTTTGTAAGCTATTGAACTAGCGAGGATCGAGGAGGTATTACTTGAGGGTGATATCGTAGGCTGAGGAGCCTGATGTGAGCTAGTCCTCCTCATAATAGATCACAATCTGACTAAGAAGAGTTGTAAGCACACAACACTGTAGTGTCAGAATGACTATAATAAAAGAGATAAGAGCCATATCTTTGTGGACGTAGCCCGATGGGGTGAACCACGGTAACACCTGTGTTATTTGATTAAATGCATGTATTTATTTATTGTCTTTAGTAGATATTGATATGATAAATGAATGAGTTGTTATATTTCTGGCTTAATCATAAATGATATTGCAGTACGTTAATAAGCTACAATAGAAACTGCAACATACAATTCTCAGATCTCCCACTCAATCCTAGGCTGCAAACACTTGAGTATTGCAACCACCCATTAAGAATATCTTGGGTGAGACAGCGCAATGCACCCTGTGCACTGCATTTCCTTCTAGTTTACCAGGAGGGTCGATATTTTTAAAGGTTTTGATGGAACCCCGAACAAACATGAACCCTGGGTCACTCAATATGAACTTAGATAGGATATATAAGAAAACCAACAAACGTGTTGAACTAAAAAATGACAAGAGAAGGGAGTTGGAATAGGTGGGTTGCCACCAATATCCACATGGATCATCCCCCCCCCCTAGGAAGTAATGGTCTCCATTGAATTGAGTTCCTAGGGAAGAGGGGAAAGCGTTTATTGAATTTGAATCTTGGTGAGTTGAGTGCGTTGTTGGAGAAGTTGTGCTGCTTGGTCTGTGGAAGACTGTCACAAACCTGTTGCTGGTGGGGTTGAATATGTTCCACCAACCTGTTGTCTCTGGGTTTGATGGGGCCTAGTGTAGGGACCATTGTAGGTGAAGAAACAATATATTCATTCTCTTCGACAATCTGTTTGTGTTGGATAGAAGGTGTTGAGGCTACAGTGGCTTTAGTGGTCTTCTGGGCATCCTTTGAACAAACTACGAAGAGGATGAATTTTGCAGTATGAGAGATTACCTTGTGACATTGTTTTGGAGGAACAATAGTTGGAACTACCTCTAGTATCCTATAGAACTAACCTCCCAGAGTAATAATGACACTACGGGGTCTAGAATCATAGATAGCATGATGTTTCCACATATATGGTTGGACCAAAACAACATCACATACATCAAGAGGTGAAACATCACACACTACCTCATCCTTGAAGGGTTGGATGCCATGGGACATGAGACACTGCTGGCTGACACAGAGATCTCATCCATGGTGAAGCCACCCAATGTTGTATGTCTGCATGTGTGGTGTTTTTGATAACCCAAACTGTTTGATGACCTTAGCTGAGATGAAGTTTTTTTGGCTGTCGTTATCAACAATGAAATGCAACGGGGTCCCCTTCACCCACATCTGTGAATGGAGGAGGAGCCCCTCTTCTTAAGGATCTACTGGGTCTTTTGGTTGAAATATCGTGGTCACGACAATAGCAGTGGGGTCTGCGTCGATGAACTATCTGTTTTCAATATTTTCTGGATTGGATTCCGAATCAGGGTTTGACTCCATGTCTTTGACCTCAACTACCAATGATTGTTTTCAACGACATTCATCGATGTTGTGCCAGGGGATTTTGTGAAAGTCACACCACTTCCCAGTGTCATTCTTCATATTTCCTTTACCCTTCTTATCCTATGTCTTGGATTGGTTGTCTAGAGGCTGTTGGTTAGGGTTGTCTTTACCATTCTTTGGTTGTTGCAGATTTGTAGACCCAAATTCCCATTTGTTCTGGTGCTTAAATTTTTTCTCAATTTTGACAGCATATCGATAGGCAGCTCCCAATAATGAGATGTTTAGGAAATCCATTTCTATTTGGATGTACCTATGTAGAGCCCCATGGTATTTCAGAACCAAATGCTGCTTGGATTCTTTGATACCCAAATTGGTGCGCAAGGAATGGAAAGTATTTGTGAACTCCGACATTGTTTGGATCTTCTCTTGCCATAGTGTGGTCCATCTCATGTACTGGTATTCATAGTTATCAATAGGTTTGCACTGTTCCTTGATCACATCCACAAAAAAATCCCAAGTGGGCTCGACCCCATATATTCCAGATTCCTCTGTGGAACTTTTCTCCCAATAAGTTTCCCACTAATTTTTGACATGGGGGGGGGATCCTTGAGGAGTGCGAAGGTGATATTTTCCCCGTCGAAAAAATTTTGAACAAAGAAATAACCTTATAATAGATTTAACCATTTTTCTAGGGCATCCGCATCTATCTAACCTTCAAATATGGGAATATCAAAATTAACTTATACCTTGAAGGGAGAGGTTCCTCCAAAATGGCCGCTTGATGAAGATTCACTTGTTGCTATCAACATGCATTAAAGGATGTGTGAAAAATTCTCCATCATTTCATCTCGCTGTCGCGTGAGAGCTTGCTCAAGCAAAAGGTTAATATAATATTCTGCTCCGTTGTTTTTATTTTCTCTTACCATCAAGGGTTTCTTGGGCATGCGAGAATGATTTTCCTCAAGAGAGAAAATCTCAAGACCCAACTGGCTATACTTGGACCTCATCAGGGACATGCACTAAAAAATGATCAAGAGCATCCTACTCTGATACCACTGATCCAGATTATTTTTGAAACAAAATAAAGCAGAGAAATTACAATGAAACACTCATGAAAATTTCGAGAAACAAAGAAATACAACAATACTTGATTTATATTAATGAAAGTATTGTAAAGAGACTGCAAAAATACAGTGTAAGACTCGCTATAATGGTGGCATCTTCATCTCTTGGAAGAGATGTGACAACTACACTCATTCGCTAGAAGATGATTACAATAAGGCTCTAAAGGCCTTTTTATGATAAACATGAATTCCAAAACCCTAGACATCCAAAAACCTAACCCTAGGAGATGAAACACCAAAATTCATGTAGGCCCTGTTTGGGTAAGTTAGTACATTAACTTCCTGGGGTCGTAACTTTTGCATACGATCTCCATTTTAGGTGCATGATAGCCCGTTGGAAAGGTATTTCTAGTAACTACACATTATTCCATCAAACTCTAAATCCATTGATAGTTTGAATCTGACACACTGAAAATCACTGTTTAGGGCCCCAAAACGGCCCTAGAGGTATAGAAAGATGTGCTGACATGAAAACTTCCAAAATAAGCCAGTTGGATTTGGTGGTCAACCACCAATATCCTCTTGAAATATGTGTAGGGCTTCAAAAAACCCCAGAATTTTAGAACCCACAATTAAAAATAAGTACAAAAGAACATGTTCAACTAAAAACTGACAAGAGGAGCTAGTTGGAATAGGTGGGTGGCCACCAATATCCACTTGGATCACTTACCGATGTCTTCCTCTTTTATTCTCACTTGGTGATAGTGTTAAGCCCTAATATTGGCTCATTACCCCTTAATTGGGGCATATTACATTAGTAATGTTATTTTATTTATGTCGGCTTTATTCCATTAGTTGTAATTATACCTCCTAGTCTTCTATATATACTAAGGAGACATTTTCATTTGGAGTCATCTGGTACTTGAACATTTATGTGGGGTAAAAGGAGGTTTCCCCCTCGAAGAGGCTTATTATCTGAAATTGTCTCTTTTTCAAGGCCTTGAGTACTTATTCTGAGGTTTTTCTATGCCATATTGATATTTGGTTCTTAATATATGGTATTAGAGCTCAAGGTCTTGGGGTTTTTCTGCTACATCTGAGACACCTTGACATTTTTGCTATAATTTTTTTTATAAAATGTTTTAGAAGAAAAAGATTGGATGATATTTATTAGATGGATCAAAGTACATTGGGTTAAAATTTCAGCTCCTGAGGCCTTATACTTTCGGAGATACAGCCTGTGAAAGATAGGGTTCTAGAATCGTCCTGAACCGAGTCATTGCGGAATTTTCTCTATAAATTTTTTTCTGTAACGTTTCAGACCCTAAACTCTATAGGATATTCATAGAAATTAGTAAGGTATCTGTGGTAAAACGTTTAGCTTCTGGGTCATCTTACATTGGTAGATACACCAAGTGGAAGATAGGGTATTTGACTAGTCCTATTGACTAGTCTCAAGAAGGTGTTCCAAGTAAAACAATCATAACTTCTTCCTAGAGTATCCAAATTGAGTGAGGCTAGTTTCATTGGATAGTGGATAGCCTATAGTATTTCTGGTACAAGGTTCAGAATTTTATATCAATTATTTTGTGCAGGGCATGCTATACAAGTGAGATCTCTTGGAAAGGCAAAAAATCAACAAGTTGTGGGGAAGTTACCATAAATTCCACTTGGCACATCCAATTTTG
>CBVK0100240295.1:0-13584 GCA_900067695.1 Picea abies | reverse complement strand
AGTAATGATTAACTATTAATAATATTATTTATTTATTTATTTATTGTTTAATAAGTGTTGATTAATTAATTAATTGATTACTTAATAACCTTCAATGATTTGGGTAAAGAATTAAAGGGCTTAATAACTTTAATTTAATCATTATGAAACTTTACGTATGCAGGGGGGGAAAGAAGCATTAAGTGGAGGGATAAGGAAATAAATGGTAGGATAAGGGAATGAATGGAGGGAAGGTGGGTTGCATTAAAGGAGGGGAGGGAGTCTGTGAATCAGGGGGATATGAATGGGAAGAGGCTTATGAAAGGATTATGAAAATTTGGGGAGGAGAGGACTGTATTTCCTGTTTTGCATATTTTCTGGCTTTTGGAGTTTGGTTTTGGAGGTTGGGTGAACTGTTGCAAGGGGCACCTGGTTGCTGGGAGTTTTGGGCTCGGGGGCCAGGAATCCTCATGAAATCCTGGAGCTAGGGAGCTGGATAGGCTGCTCCTAGATGGCTGGGTGGTTAGTCGGTTTTGGGTAGGGTTTGGTTAGAGCATCAGG
This sequence comes from Picea abies, assembly GCA_900067695.1. NCBI lineage: Eukaryota > Viridiplantae > Streptophyta > Pinopsida > Pinales > Pinaceae > Picea > Picea abies. The sequence continues at coordinate 13,044 of CBVK0100240295.1, read as the reverse complement.
TAGAAATTGGACAGAGCAGCAGGGAGGGCAACCAGATAAGTGGGAATTTAGCATCATGCAGAGGTATTTTATTTATGAATTTGTTGGGTTATGTGATGATTATGTAATTTATTTTCATGCTGTGAAGTAATTTAATTTATGCTGAATATTATATTCTTATATGATGATTAATGAATTATTTATGCATTGAAAGAAATCCTATGTTTAATTGTATGAAATTTTTTAGGCTTTGTTAATTTTAGGTTCCTACAAATAACTACCTCAAATACCCCATAGATAGTGTCAATATCATGTGGACACCTCGTCGGAAAATCCTTTGGCTTTATCTTTCTCAACCACGCCTTAAATGTATTGTGTTGTCGATACAATGAGGAAATAAAGTGGTTGGTGAGGAACAATGTTGTGCGTTCTTAGATCACTTGCACATTATTGGTGCAGAACAACATTGGCATATTTGGTAGCCATTTGGAGTTTTTCGATCTAGTTACATCAAGAACATGTGCCCATTCTTAAGAATGGAACCCATTTAACATGTTTTTGTCCACCACCAACTTCCTGCCAATGCCCTTCACATAATGAAAATTTACCTTTTAAAAAAAACATTGTATGAATAATTAAAAAAAAATTACTTCCATATAATTTTAATGTCCTCTAATAATTGATTATTTATCTTTTTCCATTGTGACCTAGAACTTAGGATTAGAATCCACCCACTTACCTTCACAACCACTAGACATAGTTGTGTGGGGTCATACGAAAGTTATATATACAGCCTGAGTGGGCCTAATGGTTAAGAACATGTGTTTCTTCCTAGGGTATGTATACCTCTGTAGACTTTACCAGTGAAATAGTTAGGAGGGGGTCTAATACACAAATTTTGTGTTATTATTATTATTATTTTATATATTTTAAAGATTTTCCTAATTTTCAATTTTAAAAAAAAAATTAACAATATTGTTAATTTTGTATACGTTTTTTATTTTACTTAGAAACTATAGAAATTACTCATTACTCATTCTTTGTTGAGGAATTAAGTGTTTTAATTTATTTTTATATAGAAAATAATTTAATAATTATAATAATATATAGTAATTGTTTTTCCTCAGAAAAAAAAAAGTATAATTTTATTCATCTGAAGAGACAAAATTACATTTTGTAAGTGCTATATGAGCACATTTCAGTATAGTGAAGTAAAGAGTGTGAGGGATGGTACCCAAGGACCATCAAGTGCCTTGTAAGCAATCTCATAGTAGGTTCCATTCATATCCATAGAAGGACACAACCCATCAAAAAATAATTATAGTTAAAAAATTGTCCATCCCCAAAGGGCCATTGAGAAAAGATAAATAGAAAGTCTATCCAGTGTCGAAATAGGAAACAGATGCTTCGGGTACCAAATATGTACATAGTATACGTAAAAAAAAGAGAAAAAGTGAGCCACATCTTAATGTTGAGATTGAGTTGGTCCATCGATGAAAGGGCGGTTGAAGTACTTGTGTGCATTTTATCCATCTAATTCAGTTATATGCAAATGAACAAAAGGAAGTGGAATTCGTTCTTTTGATAGAGTGTCTTCTACTAAGTTTTGGTTCCTGTAAACATGCTAGAGAACAAAGGAGTCAAAGGAGTCCAGTATACTGAAAATATACTCCAAAAATGGGAAGTAGTATAATATTATGGCAGGATTGGGATTTCTGAGACCAGTTGTTGACATTCATAGAGTCCCTAAAGAGTTGGATGGTGAGTACCCCCTTCCCACATGTTAATTTTAGTAGTAGACTAAGAGCCATGAGCTCGACATAGTTGTTCCCTGGACCAACCCCATTTTAAATTTATAGAAGTGTGAGTGAGATAAATACAGGACAACTCCACCCCCATGTAGCAAATTTTGAGAAGAACCATCGGAATAAGCATAGGGTAATGAAGATTCAATGAGTTATGGATGGATTGCATGGATAGCAGGCTTGTTTGTTTCTTCGGGAAAATTAGACAGGATCAAAAGACTTGTTGCTACAATAATTTCAAGGACAATTTCCTTTTCCTTGAATATGGTCGAGTTCCTAGCCAACCAGACACCCCAACTAATAAGCAATGGAAAATCTTTGATCTTCTTATGTGCGGCGTCTCGTTGCCAGGTTTTCCAAGTCAAATCCAGGAGGGGCAACTCCAGTCACATGGCTTCCTCAAGAGAGTCGTAGCTTCACTCCATACTTTCCTAGAGAAGGGGCAAAAAATGAGCAGGTGTGTGATGGATTTGTTTTCGTATTTGCAAAGAGGGCACCATCCTGGCCCAACAATATGGATCTTTCTCATCTTGTCCCATGTGGGGACCTTGTCAAACAATGAAGACCACATAAATATTTTTACCTTTAGGGGGGATTTGATTTTCTACAACCCACTCCACCACCAGCATGACTCTCTTTGGAGAAGGTCGATAATGAGTGTAATATAACACAGTTTTGGTGTGTACACCCCATGTGGGTCGTTTTTCTAAACCAGTTCATCATCCCGGTCCATCAGTTGTATGTGTCCTAGCCTAAGAGAAAAAATGTATTTTTCCCAATTTATGTGGAGGCATCCATCCAAGCCAAGAGAAGCACAACCATTCCACCCTTGATGCCAGATATTTGTAGAGCCTGGGTCTGCAATTTTATTTAAATAAAATATTCCATGTAAGTGAAGTTGGTCTAAAAGGGCATGTGGTAGACTATGGGAGTTTCCACTCCCAGGCCATGGATCAGTCCCAATGTGAAAGTAGTTCCCCCTGCCAACTTTCCATGCTAATCCATCTCCCATAACATGGAAGGATTTTACCACCTCTTTGCAAATGATTGAACAACTTTGTGTGGACTTATTAGGCCTTTGAATCCATTCCCCCCTCAAATCTGGTTGAATATACTTTTGTTCCAACACTAATGACCAGAGGATAGTAGTTGAAAAAGGTATCCAACAGAATTTGGTGGCCAAAGCTTTTGAGAATACAAAATTTTTATTTAATCCCCAACCTCCCAATGCTTTTGGGGGGACCGATAGTTCCCATTGTTCCCATTGAAATAGAAAATGGTCTTTAGACCCTGATCATATGAACTAGAAGTAAATATGTCGAACCTTTTCCAATATCCCATTAGGAATCTAGGAGAAAGCATCCAGTAAACTGGAATGGCCTCAAGCACTGATTTAGTCAGGGTCAATCTGCCAGCCCTAGAGAGCCACCAATAGCTCTAGACATTTAGCCTCTCCTAGCTTTTCCAAGAGCCACCACCAATCTTCTTTGCAATAGTTATTTTCCTTGAATTGAAATCCCAAGAATTTAATGCCAAGAGAGAGGTTCTGAGTTGGGAAATGAAATAAATACATGTAGATATTCCCTACCCCCTCATCCAAACCAATTACATTTAGAGAATATTGTTGTGGCTTTATAACCATCTCAGTGGCTACCCGAAAAATATTGAGTACATAAGCTAATCTTTTGGCATCCCTCGTTCATCCACTACAGAAAATTAGTACATCATCTACAAAAAGTAGGTGAGTGATACAAATATCTTGAGAGGTATGAATTCCCAAAAATTTCCTCGAGGAGGCAGCCATTCCAATGGCTCTACTTAAAAATTTTTCAACCAAAAGGAAAAGGAGTAGAGAGAGGAGGCATCCTTGCCTCAGGCCCCTTTATGAAATGAAGAAAGGTGAGGTCTCCCCATTTAAAAGGACAACAAAGGAGACTGAGGAGATACATGCCATGATCCACTTAATGAAAGGAACCTTGAACCCCAAGTGTGTAAGTAGTAGACTAATAAAGGACTAGTTAAAATGGTCGAATGCCTTTGATAGGTCAACCTTCAATATGGCCCCTTTTTCCCTACAAGATCTAAGGATGTGTATTCCCTCATGGACCACTCCAATGGCTTCATGAATCTGGCGACATTTAGAAATAAAAATTGTTCTTTTGAGATATAGTTCGATAATACTTGTTTTAAGCGCCTTGCAATGAATTTTGCCACTTTTTTGTAGATGTAATTGCAGAGGGAGATAAGCCTGAATTGGTCAAAGGATTGGGGTTCATCCTATTCTAGAATAAGTTCTATGAAAGTTGTGTTGAAATGGGGATGAATCCTCCCATTTCTCCTGACTCTTCAACAACATGGAGGAGATCGACACCTAACATCTCATAAAATCCAATATAAATTCAATCGGCCACCCATTTGGACCCAGGATTTTATCTTTCTGAAAAGTATGAAGTGTCTCCTTTAGTTCCTGATCATTGACTTTCACAAATAAGTGTTTTTTTCCTTCTTCGTCCACAAAACTGGGGTATAATAGAGCTAACTAGGCAATATCTGCAATGTTTTCTCTCTTCTCCTCATTGAACATGGATTTGAAGTGATTTTTCCCCAATTCAGCAAGACCTTCGAAACATGAAACCTTCCTTCCATCCTGGTCTTAGAGATTCCATATTGTGTTGGTAGCTTTTCATCCCTTTGCAAAAGTATGGATAAATTTTGTATTCTCATCCCCCTTATCTAGCTAGATAGATTGGAATTTTAGCCTCCAAAATGCTTCTTGCAAAGCCATCAACTGCCTATGTTTAGTTTCAAGAGATTTTAGATTCTCCCATGAGGTTTGAGTAACAAACCCCAAATCAGCCAATTGATAAAATTGTTCAATCAAAACTTCTAAATGTTCAAGTTCTTGTTCTTTTTTTTTTCTCTGGCCCAAGGGATCTCCATAGTTTTTTATTTTTTTAAGATTGTTTACAAAATGCACTGCAACCGGTAGACCTGAGCTTCGATCAAATGTACTCCAATTGGCCTTTAATAGGTTTTGGAAATTTTCATTAGAGATCCAAGAGGCATTAAATTTGAAACGATATGTTGTCTTGACCGAACCATCCTCCAATTCCATCCATATTGATGAGTGATCTGACTCACCCCCAAATCCAATCTGTTGTCTAACCTGGAAGCGTAAATCCATCATCTTTTTCTAAAACAAAAAATTGAACTAAGAATTTGGCTACCCTAACTTCCCCTGTCGTCATATTTCTCCAAGTAGGGAGGAGCTTCTAGGCGGGAACATCTAGGAGGACATTGGCTAACATAAGATGAGAAAAAGGTACAAAATGTTGGTCTGGGCGAGCATTTGGGCTCCAAACCTCCGCCATCCCCAAAGAGAAATTTAAGTCTCCCCCTAAAGGAGGTTTTCAACCTTCAACAAATCGATCTTAAATACGGAATCCCAAAATGGAATCCTCTCCGAATAGGGACCATACAGATTCAGTACTATGAATTCCTTCCCCAGGCCTTCCACAAAACCTTCAACCCCAAGACATGAGTCTAGGGAGAAAGAGTTTAATATTTTTATAGAGCAAGAATGTAAGCCAATCACCAAACCACCCAACCTGTCATTTTCATCTATGCCCAAGAAATTCCAACCATGAAGCATATCTTCAAGGGTAATGGTTGTAGTTGCAACATCGACCATCATTTCCTAAAGTAGGATGACTTCCAATTGGTGTGTGCAGTTCAACCTTTTTAGGGCATATTTCTTATGGGGGCTCGCCAAACCCATCCAGTTGAAGGAGATTAGTTTCATGGGGAAACCTCTTCGGGGGCATGCACTGATCTAAGTTCCCCAACAATAGATCGTTTTCTTCCAGAAGCGATGTCAATTAAAGCACGATTTTGTTCCTTTGAGAGGAGAGAAGAATGCCCCTGAACTTTTTTTATCATTTGTGAGTGAGGATTTTGTCCGAGCCCATGATCTTTAGAAGAGGGGCTAGTATAGTCCTTTTCCTGAGGTGAAAATTAATGGTTTGTTCCTCAGATCTATTAGAAGAGGGCTCGCCACTGGATAGAAACGATAGGGGTCCCGAGTGGGGAAATTGGAGTAGGGCACGGGAGGCTATGGAGGGGAAAGGGACAGAGGGGGAAAGACAAGCTTTTAGTAGGGTTGAGGGAAAAGGGGAGGGTGGGTCGAGAAGGGAATGGGGAAAGTGAAGCTTGAGAACTTTGAAATCTAGTAATCCATCATGAATAGGTAGAGGGACAGAAAGATGCATACCCATAAGTGCATCGATTGAGGATATCTGGAGTGTTCCTTGAGAGTGTGGAGACGCCTAGACGTGAATCAAAGTGAGAGCCAGTCCTTGTCCGCACCAACTAGAATCATTCACACATCCATCTGTAGGCTAAAGAGAGCCCGCGTGAGCACTTCCCAGAGTAAGTAGAGAGCCGAAGGAGGACGAAGTAGACGAGGATCTGGATCCAGCTGAAGTAGTCGGGCCCTGTCGGACCTCTATCTCGGAGGGCCGAGTTGATTTTGAGCGACCCCAGAAGGTTTGAGGGAAATATTTTAAAATATTTCATGGGCATGACATCTACGGAAACAAAATGGAATTCCTTAGTAGTCAAGAATCTGTATCCTGGTTTTTCCCCTATCTGTAATTGTCATCTCTTTCCGCAAGCCTCCACGAATTTTTAATGAGACAAGTACACGTTCCAGTGACCTCTCCCCAGTCTCTTGAAATGAAAATTCAGAGTCCAAATAGGTTCCCAGCGAATTCCCAATAGCCTAATATACCTTGATTGACCAGAGATGGGGCAGAAGCCTTGGAAGGCGGACCCAAATGAGGAAGGACTCCATTCTTTCGCAAGAAGCATCAAAACTTGGATCCCAGAGTTAGAGAGGAATCGATGTTCCAACACCCATTTAGTGCCTGAGTTTCTTGTTCGTCCTTCGCAAATATGATCAAAAACCACCCCCAAGAGAGTCTCTTGATCTGAGGGGGTGGGTTGAGGGTCGAGCCCCAAGTAGGTGTCACCCAATATTTTAGGGTTTTTTCACTGAAATGATGGTCCTAGGCTTTCCCCACCAGATATATGTCTTCCATCTCCACAACCTCTGCCATAGATAAATCTTCACCCATAATGAGATTTGAATCTGAGCCCGATGCATTTAATTCTTTTCTAACACCTGAATCCCGAGGAAGTAGTGGCATCCCCTTGTAAGTCTAAGGGCCCAGATATCTTTGGCACCCCTCTACAACTCCGTCCCAATCGTTAAGATTGGATGGGAGTAATAATGGTGCAATAAGACCTTCCGACAAAGCCCAATCTTGTGGCTCATAAGTCACACCCGGCCCCGAGTTAAGGAAAGGGTAAGAGACCAGAAAAAAGCGTCCAAATCCTGGAGCCCTTGCGAGTAAGGTGCAGTAGAATCCACATCAAAAATATCCCCACAACAAGTAATCGGGGCTGACAAAACCTATGCAAAAGAGCCAGGCATAGACGGGTCCAGAAAAGTCCAGGAAACAAGAGAAGCAAGTGGATACCCCAACGAAACTTGAGAAGAGTGGAGAGGAGAGACCTCAAAACGCTGAGAGAGCTCGTCAAAACCAAAAATAGTGAAAGGATAAGAAACCGGGGACCCATAAAACCTATGCCCTGAAGATGAATCGACTGAGGTCAGCGGATGTAGAAATGAAGCTGCAGATGTGCCTGGACCTCCGACCAGAGAAGGGTGAGGTGGAGAGCGAAACAAGGAACCACCACCCTTTGAGCCTCCAAATCATCAGCCTCCAAATCCCTGTTGGAAATATGAGGAGGGATCCCAGCTAACGGGTACCAAGGCAACAAATTAGTGGGATCCGGGGACTAGTCAACCTCATCATCGTAGATTTCCATGATGCAACAAACCTGCAGAATCCCCGCGAAAGACCCCTGATACCAACTGTCGACCGCTACCCCTGACACCTACTGCCGACCGGTAGTAGAGAGAGAGTATCTAGGTCAGCCGCAGGGAGAGTCACAAGTGAGGTAATGATGGAGGATCAGACCTGCAGTAAAGGCCAGAAAAAACCGCAGAGTCTTCCCCCCATAAAACCTCCTTGCTTCTTTTAATTATTACTATACATCATACATAATATATCTTAATAATATGTAATACCAATCATTTATTATTATGATTTGTAAATAACAAATCATGACATACACCTCCTCTTAATTTCTATTTTATTTAAATTTTTACATAATATATAATATATCATTATATAAATATTGCATTTAATTTTTCTTTATTTATAAAGTAGATGTAATCATTCAAAAGTAGTTCTTTCAAAGTAACAGACAGTGAAGAAAAATGTTCAAACAATTCAAAGATGTGTTTAACACACAATGACTGCAAGTTATTGCAAGGCTTCCAAACAACACTAAAGATATAGTGATTTCCATTTCATGAAAATTTTGATTTACATTTTCAGATAACCGTAACTTTCGTTGCTCCTTAATGTTATGAATTTTATTTCTGGGGTTCTTACTTTTCATTTTTGTAATACTAACGGTGGATGTAGTCAACGAAGCTGGCGTAACACAATCTAAAAATGATAGACACGTGATGATCTTGGAATTTCCTATGTACGTTTTTTACTTTCTGTCTCTGGACATCGGAAAATGAACTCATCGACATATTTATATTTTTTAAGTGATCGGGATGAAGATCACACAAAATATTATTCTCTTGATTAATGGAGACTGTATAATTACAAGGATATTAAAATATCTTCCAAAATTTTTGGAGTTGGATTCCATTGAGCACGGGAAAGGGGCATTGGGAAACGAGTCCAGCCGAAAAATCCACCTGAAAACACAAAATTATTTTATTTTTCACAAATATTGAGGGTATTCATAGATTGCAATGTGGGAAGGCGGGAATGTCCGCTTGTTTCACTAGGGAACCCATGGATATTCTTTTAGGACATGTTTTTTAAGCTATTTTTGAGAGGTCTTTTGGGGGAAAATTCTAGTATGCATTAGAAAAGGGTTAGGCCATGGCACTGAAGCATAGGTGTGGCATTTTGTGTTATAACACCCATGTTTTCACTTTTCCTTGACATGTATCATTTCTATATGGAAGTTATTCTCCACCTATTCAAGATATTGAATCCTAGTCTTTCATGATCCAACCCTCTCTACATCAACACTTCGACAGAGTACCTTCACCCAATCAGTGATATCTCATCACTCTTGTGTAAGCAAAAGTCCTTCTTTGCTTTTATACTCTCAATCGACTCCACACTAGAAAAAATCCTTCTTTGCTTCTCTATTTAAAAATCTAACCTTGGAATATCACCAAATTAAGACCCTGGTATCTCACCAAAAAGAGTCTTCGCCTTTACCCTAGCCTTGATTTTTTTATCATTAGTTATAACCTAACCCTAATCTCCAAAGTGATTGATAAATGAGATTAATTCTCACCTCACTTAATATTCATATTGCATGCTAATTAATTTTAGCATTTTCCTTAAATAACTCAATTCACTTAATAAAAGTACTTTACTTTAATAATTACTTTAACTAAAGTAAAGTATCACATTTAGAAGGATTTCAAGGACTTCGACATGCTAGACACATGCAAATGTGAAATTACCTATCCAGCAGTACATGCATCAACAATCCCTCTTATCGAGGAAGGTACTTCTCCGACCTGAATTTGGCTATGTCTTCACTACCAGATATGCTACCATCATTTCTCTCCAAAACACTTGATAGGATTCTCCCTTTAAAATATATGTTATTCCTACCATCTCACTCAGACATATCTTCAAAGACTTCCCTTTTATCATTCTCCTAGAAGTCTCTGACTCTTGAGCATCCTACATGGTCATATCATACCATGACTCCTCCTTGATAGACTTGGAAGGTTTCTCCTTCCCACCAAAACTTGAAGGTTGACTTTCTTTTATCATCTCAACCTTTTAAGCTACCTTCTCATTGTTCTCGGTCACTCTACTTCTTTCCACTACTCGTATAAGATGGCCCTTTAGCCTATACAAGTTTCTCTCTCTACCTCCTAAATTTTTTTGTGTGTCTTAGATAGATCCCCCAGTCTTGATCAATTCGTTTGCATCCTAGAACACAACGTCAAATCCATTTTTCTCAGTAACTCATACTAAGAGCACACTCGTATTTATTTCTAGTACCCATAACACATTTTTCACTCTCAATGTGCATCCTAAATCCATCTGGAATGGATCTGTTCCAGATCCCCTCACTGCATTATTGGCTCCCATACCAATTTCCACATGCATCTCTGAGTCAGACTTTGTGAAGCTCTTGAACACCTCTTTTGTTCCTGTCATATGACTTTTGGCTCCACTATCTATCAACCATGCACCAACTAATATAATGCCCACCAAATTAAGGGAAACAAATAAGAACTTTGTCTATTCAAACTTCTTGCAAAACTCATCCATTTGAGTCTTTGCCAATCCAAATAGCTATGGTTATGTTTCGTTCTCCCCCTTCTTCATATTCAGACATTGACATGCATAATTCCTAAACATGTGACATGCAAAGAACTTGAATTTTCTCATGTCCTTTTTCTTTCCATATTGAGAGGTAGAATATCTGCTAAAAATCTTGTTTAACTTTCCCTTCTTTCTCTCACTAGCAAGAGAAAGGTTCTCATCATTCTTGTGCCAAAATCCATTCAAATCTTCATCTCGAAGCTCTTCCTGAATGAATTGATCCCAGAACCTTGACAAATCAGGGAGCTTTTCTTGTGCCACGATTCCTTTAATGAATGATGTCCACTCCCTCATGAATCCTTTTAGGTCCATCCTCACCAAATCTAAATTGACCATTATTTCACCAGTTGCAACTAGTTCATCCCAAACCTACCCCACATGGGTGAGATAATTTGTCATTGTGTCCAATCTTGTTATATTTTTGTCTCGAAGCTACTCTCTTAGCACCATTTTGTGAATCTCATTATTGCTATGAAACAAACTCTTCAGAGCCTCCCGCATGTCCCTAACATCTGTGTTTCCTGATATATGAGGGATCAAGTGATCCTTCACTCCATATAGAATTATGCATATGGATTCCAGATCTTTCTAATAATGGATGGCCAAATCTTCCACATCTATTGGAGGAGTTATCTAAGTATTAGAAAATTCCTAGATCCCATTCTCCATCAACACCAACATGATTCACCTTCCAAGGACAATAGTTTGAAACCCATCCAAACTATCCTCAAATCACAATCCAATTTCCATTTCCAAGATTTCATCTAATAATACTATGTTGAAATGGCCCTTGTATTGTCCTGAACGTCTTTACATACACATGTCACTAGTGTATCCCACATATATACGCACATGTTCTCACTGCAGTCCACGTGCATGCCACTATCTCCAAAGAAACCTACGTATGTACATGTCTATCCATTTTGTGACCTACATACTACTCAGTAATCCTGCAACAACCTAGTTCTGCATCAATACTATTGTTTCCATGAAATCCATCCTTCAATTTCTTTCTACCCGTTTTAGATCTGACAAAATCCCCTTGTAGATCTCAAATATCTTCCTACAACTGCTATGGATTTGAGATATGTATTCCTCTCAGAGAATGGACTCTGATACCATGTTGATTTTGTACTCCTTTGACCCAACACCTAGTATTTAATTCCAAATAAATCACTTATTGAATTAAATAATAGATGAGTAATCAACTAAACATGCAACAAAAGCATAAAGAAGGAAACCAAAAACCTTGCACATAAGACGCAAATATTTTTGGGTATAAACCCGGCAAAAAATCTTAAAGGGAAAACTAGTACTTAGATATTTTTACTTAGGTCAAATCAAGGCTCTCGTAATAGGGATAATGACCCACTAATATAAATACAACTACACAAAAACCTGGAAAAGTATTCTATATCGTACAACCCCTAAACAAAAAACTTTTCAAGGTGTATATGACTTCCCTTTGACACACCCATGTGTACGCGCCTATTTACATTGGCACCTATGTACATGTACAAAAATAACGTATGAGATATTTTGTAATGCCATATTATTTCCTCTCGCTTCTATCAGTTGAAACCCACCTTTGGTTACCCATGTTCTCTCTTTTCCTTGACTTGTGTGATCTCTATATGGAGGTCTTTTTCCACCTATCCAAGATCTTGAATCACATTCTTTCATGATCCAACCCTCTCTGGATCAACATTTGGACACAATCTCTTCACCCAATCAATGATATACCCTCACTCTTGTGTAATAAAAAGTCCTTTGTTTCCTCTACACTCTCAACTGACCCCACACTAGAAAAAATTGTTCTTTGCTTCTCTATGTAAAAGTCTCACCTTTGTCTCTTGCCAAATTCCAACCTTAGTATCTCACAAAAAAATTTCTTCTCCTTTACCCTAGCCTTTCCTTTCTAATCATGATTTATAAACTAATCCTAGTCTACAAAGTGATTGGCGATAGATATTTATTCTCACCTCACATAATGTTTAGATTGCATCCTAATTAATTTTAGCATTTTCCTTAAATAACTAAATTCACTTAATAAAATCACTTTAGTACTTTAATAATTACTTTAACTAAAGTAATGTCGCACACTTACAAGGATTTCAACGCCTTCCACATGCTAGACAAGTGCCAATGTGGAAGTACTTGTCTAATTCTACATGCATCAACACGAGTGGACAACGGTAAACCCTGATGGGTTGCATGAGTGATGCTAAAACCCTTGGAGTGAAAATAGGTATCCCAAGAGCTAGGGCAGGGTGGCCAAAGAATGGACTTGTGTTGTGGCTAGGGAAAAATGATGGGGGAATCATCGATAGTGGTGGTGACTAGAAGGGTAGTGGTACAAGTGCCCTAGAAGTGAATGAAGAAACCTGCATACATATTTATAATATTTCTATTAGAAAAAAAATGTAAACTTCAACCAAAACAATATAACATATTTCACGTTTTAACAAGATTTAACTCAACACATGATACCTGTGAAGGGGCTTATTTTTCCATCCTGGGTGTAAATAGTTCATCACTATATGGCACTGCAACTTGTAGAAACACAACACCATTATATTTGACCATACTAGAAAATAAAAAAATCGTTGTGGTGAATTTATGCATCTACCAACATCAAATGTCTATTATTTGAGGATAAAAATAGAAAACCTCATAATTAAATATGAAATAAAGTACCAAAAAAACTATATATATATATATATATATATATATAATCAATGAATGAA
>CBVK0100240294.1:0-13585 GCA_900067695.1 Picea abies | reverse complement strand
TAGTGGCTAGTCTTGTGACATGCAAAGCATCTCACTTTGCTCATGTCCCTGGAGCCTCCCACTCCATTGCCCTTCTTCGCACGAAGAGCCACATTCTCTTCCTCTTCACTCTTTGGCTGGCTAGCATGAGTGGCATCTAGTCTCAACTCCTCCTGGGTGAAGTCGTTCCATAATCTCTCCCAATAAGGGAGCTTCTCTCGAGCCACAACTCCACGGACAAATACTTCTCACTGTTTGGTGAAGCCATTCAAGGTTGTCCTCACCAACTCAGTCTTGTCCACTGCCTCTCCCAATGCTGCCAGTTCATCTCGAATCTGAGTGAACTTTGTGAGGTAAGTGACCACTGACTCTCCCTTGGCCATCTTCATGCTTCTCAACTTCTTTCCAAGCAACATCTTCCTGCTTTGGTTATCAGACTGGTACAACTTCACTAGGGCCTCCCACATGTCCTTCGTTGTCTTCTTGCCAGACAAATGAGGAATAATGTGGTCTTTGACACCATCCACAAGTATCCTCTTGGCCTTGACATCTTTCTTGGTATGGGTTGCTAGTTGTGCTGGATCGGCTGGGCTGCCACTTTGCCTTCAACAATTTCCAACAACCCATTCTCTTCTAGCACCAAGTTGATACACTCCCTCCAAGGACAAAAATTTGAGGCTCCATCAAGCATGTCCTCAAACCTTAAGCCTGCACTGGCCATTTGAGTCTGCTGCCCTATTTTCCACACACCTTGTGGTCTCACGTCCCACTTGCTGATTTATCCTTGCACAACAAGTATCTTGGCTCCTCTTGTATTCAGAGGTTGAGCTCTGATACCATGTTGATTTCTACTTATATCTCAGTGACTGAAATTGCTGCCAATAAATTAACTTAACTAGAAATTATAAATGCTGATATAAAATCTGAATTTATGCAGTTAACATACAACTGAGATATACAACATAATTTAACAACAAAAGCATACACAACCAAGCACATGAAATATACAAGACACTAGATGTTACCCTGGAAACCCCAATGTGGGGAAAACCAACAAAGAGGGGCTTTATTGGCTTTAGAGGAAAGAGGAAATACAAAAATTATAGCATATAAAAACCAACCTTTAATCAACAATATGACCCAGCTAAGGAGAGGCTGTATGACCCAACAAGGTACAACCTGTACAACCCTCTCTTGCTCAGAAAATCGACCTGTTTTGGTCTTATATTTTCGCCCTCTTGCTGCTGATGAAGTATGAACTATTGTGGTCCATTTTCCTCTACTGTGCGACCTATAGGATGGGCCTCTTCTTTGCTGAAATATGCTTATTGTTTTGGCTTTGCTTTTCACTGCAGATTCTGCCCAGCCAAAGCGCCCCTCTCAACTCTGCTTGTCCTCTTCCTCAACCAACAATGCCTTAGCTCCTCAGCTCCATCTTCTCCTCACTTGCTCAACCTCACAAATGAGAATGTTTGAGTCTTCTCACCCTCAACCTCCTTTTATCTCCCTAGGAATCCCCATTCATCTTGAGATGTGTGCTCAGCCTTGGGCCTCATTGGTCGAGATTGGGGTGCTCCTCTTGGGCTGAACCCCACATTCCACTCAAGGGTGAAATTTTTGATGCAAGCCTAAGTTAAACTAGGTTGAGATACTAAGGCTGATCTGGGTCAATTTAGGTGTCCATCAACATGCCTAGGACTCATAAGCCTATGCTGAGACACCTCATGAGCTAAAAAACTAACACATAAAATTTTGTGTCTCATGTGCATGGATGATTTATCTCTGATCTTTATGTTTCCTCTATAATTTTCCGTCATAATTTCAATGTAGAATTATTCAGTGATAACAACCCTAGTTTATTGTCTGAGGTCACTTGGAAGTAATTCTCAGATATGAAATTGAATGCATTGTATTGTCGTAAAAATTTGACAGGGTATCAGATCATAGGATCTAGAGAGAGAGGGAGTCATCTCTTGAGACTCAAGTGGCTGCAGATTTTTTGTTTTGGGCAAGTTAGAATGGTGAGCACTCCTAGAGTTGAGGATTGGTTGGAAGGGGCCACTAATTTTTGAGCCTGGAAGGCTAGGATTTTTTTGCTTTTGGAAGAGTATGATCTCAAAGAGTACGTTGAGATGGTGATTACAAATCCCAATGATCCATAGGAATTGGTAGTCCATCGTAAGAGGGAAGTGAAGGCCAAGTGGGTATTGTTGGATTTTGTGAAGGATCACTTGTTTCCTCATATTTTCAAGAAAAAGACAACAAAAGAGATGTATGAAGCTTTGGTAGGCTTGTACCAAAGCGAGAATGCAAACCAGAAGTTGATTTTGAGGCCCTAGCTTCGATTTGTTGAGATGTCCAGTTCATATACAATTGCTACCTACCTCATGAGGATCAATCAGATTTGTGATCAACTTGTAGCCATTGGTGAGGTAGTTGATGACACATAGTTGGTGAATGTGGCATTGAATGGTTTTCCTGGGTATTGGGAACCATTTGTGCAAGGGTTTTGTGCACGAGAGAAGTTGCCACCATTTGATAGATTGTGGGTCGATTGCATCCAGGAGGAGGCTTGTTAGAGTCCAGGAACAAGTAGAGAGGTAGTGATGATGATATTCAGGCCCTAGCTGCTAATGCTAGAAAGGGTAAAAAAAATGATTCTTGGAAGAAGAACACAGGGAGAGAAGCATCTCCAAAGCAGGGAAAGAAGAAGGACTTTAGCAAGGTCAAGTGTTTTGCTTGCCATGAACATGGCCACTATGCTTCATAGTGTTCACAGCGGAAGAAAGGGAAAGGGAAGCAACAACAACATGCATCATCAACACATGTGGATGACGTTGCAGACTAGCTTCAGAGGGAGTTCTTATTAGTCTCCGCTCTTTCCGGTGCAGTTTCCGATAGTGGGACATGGTTTGTGGATAGTGGAGCCACATGTCATATGACAGGAGCACGAGATTTGTTCGAGAGCTTTACAGAGTCTTGACTCAGATTTGCATGTGGAACTTGGTACGGGTACCAAGCATGCAGTGCAGGGATATAGAACAATGTCATTCTGGATGGAGTCAAGAGATGTGTTGAGAGTGACAAATGTGCTATGGGTACCAAAACTCAGGAAGGGTATGCTCTCAGTCTCAACGATTAAGGTGAAGGGCTATGCAATGTTATTCCAGGATGGACAGGTGTTGTTCATGCTTAGAGGATCTAGCTCAGACACAACAATGGTTCTTGGAGTTAGAGAGAGCAACCTGTATAGGCTGAAGAGCTAGCCTATGTGAGCTATGGTAAGCAACAACAGAGTGACAGAGGACAAGGAGCAGGTAGCTCCGAAGGTTGTGCAGAGTCAGAGGGAGCCAAATTTTAGAGGGAGTTAGCCTTCAGGATTCGGTGGGAAGGAGCAGCCTTCTAAGTTTGCCAAGAGGAAGTTAGACTTCAGAGGGAGTCAACAGGTTTAGAGGGAGGGTCAATTGTCTAGAGGAAGTCAACCTTCAGGTACAGGTGGGAGAGAGGAGTCTTCCAAGACTGTCAGGAAGGTGTCATGGGTTGAGGAAGCCATGCAAGATGCTCAGAAGCGGGAGGCGTCTAAGCGAAGGGTGTCTTCCAAGAAGTGTCCATGTCATACAACGAGATTTGCTTCTATGTCAGAGGGAGTAGTTGTGGTAGTGGATCCAGTGTGGGAGATTGACATAATTCTAGGTGATGGTGGATGGAATGCCTCCCTCGCTAAGAGGGAGTGTTGATGCTTTTGTAGCATCGGGAGGTATTCACAGTTTCTTTAGTTACCTTGACTAGAGATGCTTGGCCTTATACATGTAGGAGGCCCTCTACCTTTGCTCTTTTGTCCTCCAGCCACATCCACTACCTAGACTTGCCTCCACTCAGTGGATTACTTCCTTTTTCACTGTTCTCTTGCATAGGGGCACCAAGCGACAGACAGACAGAGATGACTCCACATTAGTGAGGACACAAAGCTGTATCCCCACCTTTGTGAGACCCCAGCGGCATCGCTAGACCAAACCACATACCAGCAGCAGATACAGACGCCAGATGATATCTTCCAGACCTCAACGACGGGTCCTTCCTTCCAAGAAGTAGCACCACATTCATTCAAGCTCCTCGCCCACTTCTTTTGCCGGACAAACATCTATTTTGAGTTTTCTCCATTCGGCCTAAGATGCTAGGAGAGATAGCTCTAGTGGATCAGGGCCTCTTACCGTTGGTGCCATAGGCTAAAGAGCCTCTCATCTTGTATATCTATCTTTCTTTCTTTCTTGTGTGTCGCCTCTTCATTCTTTGAATTTGGCCTTCTAGGTTTTAGATTAATTGATATTTTACTTCTTGCTTCTTGCCTTTATCTATGAGCCGTTTTAGCGCTCCCGCTTTGTGTAGACATCATTGTACCTAAAACAGTCCCATTGACCTACTTCAGTGGTCATTTGTTGGACATTAATACATTTATCTTATGTTATCTAATCTAGTCATGGACTCCATAAACTGACTCTTTTCAAGATCCACTGTAATGTATAGGATGGTTGCACTATAGATGAAGGCCAATGGAGAAGTTTGAGGAGTTTGATGTCACATTGATGTTGTTTGTGCTAATACTCATGTCAGTGCCTCAACCAAATGATACACAACCCAAGGGTTTGCACACTCGCTACAAACCAAAAATAACGACTGAGTTTCTACTTAGATCGGTCCAAGCAGACAAAGGGCATTGTACATCAATCTCCAAACATTACCCAATTTTTGGTATATTAAAAGATAATAATGGATTGCCATACAACATCACATAAATTAATTCCCTAGAGTACACCATTGGCTTCTTAGCCAAAGTAAACTTTCCAATGACTTGTACGTTGAGCATGCTGTATAATATTCCAAGTTTGGAGAAGGCACGATTGTCATCACACAATGATAACAGGAAGCTTCTCGTCTAAAAGAAATAAATCGACACCCTTAAAATTAAAATATATCTACTTTTTATTTCACAAAGGCTTTCATTGGAAAGATAAAGTTTCTTCAGATCTCAATCGATATGATAGATTAATTATGATGGAAAATGAGTACGACATAAATGTATCTGGTAATTCCGTTTAGGTTGGGAAAATATGGAGAATAATTGGACAAAACTGCAGCAGTGTTTGCAATCATGCCTAAATCTCGAACAATTCCGCTAATGCCGATGGTGGGAATTTGAAGGGCCACAACAGACTAAAAGAATTGAGTATCGCCAAGAAAAAAGATATGAAGGTTGAATTCCGGCATATTTTAACCATGAAAATTTAGGCATTTACTCAATCTGCTTCTCTTTATCAGTTGCCTTTATGGCAGATATGATTTTTTTAATTAAATAAATCAACCCCACAATAAAATGTCAAAACCAGCAAATCAATCAAATTCCATTACCACAGTTTGCAGAAAAAGAATGAGGTGAACCCTGGTTGAGTCAGCAACATAGTAAAAGAACGATGTACAATGTACAGAGCATTTCATTAACCTCTAGAAGCTAATTAGCCAGAATAACAGCACCAATACTTCCAAAATCTAAATACAAAGATGTTTCCATACAACACAAACTCTTTAATTCTGTTGATATGGTTATGAGATTTCCTGGTCCTTTATTTGCTACAGAGGAAACCAGACAATAAATTAAGAATTGCATATTTGCTTAAAATATCCAACTTACTGACACGTTTTTCCTGACAATAATATTGTGAACTTTTTGTTCAGAAGAACATTAAATAAATGGAAGAAAGGCAGTAAAGAGAATACTAGAGAAATGTTCCATGATGCAGA
Source organism: Picea abies (assembly GCA_900067695.1). Lineage (NCBI taxonomy): Eukaryota > Viridiplantae > Streptophyta > Pinopsida > Pinales > Pinaceae > Picea > Picea abies. The sequence continues at coordinate 7,810 of CBVK0100240294.1, read as the reverse complement.
TATATCCAACCAATGGCCACTTTCAGAAAGATCAATACTTGGCACATTTAATAATAGATTTAATATCTGCAATATATGTTACAGAACCCAGTTAAAACATGCCATGCATATCACATCACTACTAAATTAAATACACATGAAAACTTCGCTGAAATAATGAATGTTATGTTACAGAAGAATTTTACAATTGCCTTTGCACCATGACAGCTCTCGGCCGGACCCATTTACTGTCGCAGAACAAGTGTGCCTTAAACCTGCATGTCAAATGCTGTAGAAGTACAAGAAAATGTTACGTGCTTCCTTAGGGTTACAGTAAGAGTTCCAAGTCAAAGAATACATGAGATCAATTATATGGATCATTTCCAAACCTTCTATAGTAATCATCTGTAAAGAATGGATGGTTGAGAGCTTCTCGGGCACTCAGTCGTTCTGAAGGCTCGAATTTAAGAAGGCTCTCAAGCAAGTCTGACAGAACACCTGCTGAATGATCTACATGTTGCATGACTAAGTTCTGCGATTGAAGAATAACAATGACAACAGTCGGTTCATGCCACATATATAAACAACCAGATTTCCAACTTCTGTTATAATCCATTTGTACATAAATACTAAAAACATATACCCACCCGTAGTCGTAACACCTTCCGTACTGCCCTAATGCTTTCCCTTGAAGCTGCTCCTTCAGGCCAATTCAATCGTGTACCCCGTCTAAAGTATTTTTCTGCTCGTCGGCTGTAAACACAGAATATTTTATCATTGCCACAGATAGTTGTGAGAAATTTGTAGATTCTAAACTTCACTAAAATGATATGCTATAACCAATTAATATACTGACTACAAAGAACACAATCACGACCATAACATACATTCCATGTACCATACTCGCACAAAAACATTTTTAATTATGAGCATATATTTTTACTTTTTCTAGAAAAAGAAATTACATACTTTTTCCTGACGAGGAGTATATATTTCTAGAAATATTTTAACCTTGAAAAAGAAGCCAATGACCATCAACTTTCCATACTCTGCCTTTGAATTATTTCAAAAATAACATCTGAGCTTAAAATAGCAAACAATGGTAATCAATTTTTTAAATTTCAGCATACCTTTTTGTTTCCTACATTCATCCAACATTTTGATGACTGATAAATTATAATAGACTAGCTGAAACAGACGGTTGTTTTACAAATCTTTAGGATGTAATAGATTTTAAAGTTTCATAAAAACAATTATGAGAAAAATTGCACAAAGGCCAAACCCACTGTTTAGGGTAAAAACTGAATTTGCATTGTACTATTGACAGGAACCAGCAGTGACAATGGAATGTGACCATCATAAAAAAAAGCAAGGGTTTGCACCTTAATCTGAAGAGTCACAAATGGACCTTATTCAATAAACTTGGAATCCAAATGATAACTTTTATTTAATTCAACTATACTTTGGAATTGTCTAGAGTCACAGTGAAGGTAAGGCTACTTAATTTTCCATTGTGTCTATGACATACATGGGTTGTAGAAATGTTCGAGGAACTGTTATTGGAAAAGTTATTTCGATGAAGATGATCCACCTCTTGAGACAAATTTAAGCATGTGAAGTCTGTTTAGGTAGGGTTTCCCGTAGAAAGTTGTTCTGCAATATTCTGACATCAAGTGGGGGCAGTTATCAGACTACAAGAATATTGGTTTCTTTTTCAGTTTGTAAAATACTGCAGAGTTAAAAATACTAAAATTAAAAGATGCAGATGGGAAGTGAAGCACTAACTTTTCAGGATCAAACTGAAGAGGTTGAATGGAGATAATGGGTCATTCTGGATCAGGAAGGCTGATGAACAAGAAGCTAAAGGCAAGCCAAAGGAGGGAGAAGATAGAAACAGGAAAAAGACAACAATATCAAATGGAGTTTTGACTGTTTGTTAAATGTGCTAAACATCTTCTGGATGTAGCTTTTAAACATTTTAGATAAAGCTTTTTTTCCTTAGAAAACTCCAAAGGGTTATGCATAAATGATAAAACCAAATAGCTATGCAGAATTTGGAGCAAAGAAAAAAAATATGAACTAAACAATAAAAATTAACTGCATAAAAATATAGCACACATGTACTAGAAAGAATGCTCACAAGAAAGGATGGTTAAGATGAGCAGTCAAAAACACACCAGCAAATTGCACACAAGGAAAAAACAAAAGCTTGCGAGTAATAAAAATTGTTGACAACACTCAACATTTGAACAAATGAATAACTTACTCTGCCTTCTTAATCATATGTTGAGGAAATGTCCCCAGGACCCTTTCCATCATAGCCAAATGTTCCAAATTTTCATGTGTCTGAAATAAAGCTTCTCCCTGAATAAATCAGACAGACAAATAACTAAGACCCTAATCCCATTGAACAACTTATATTTGAGGGATAAATATGTGCTCACACCAACATGGCATAAAAATTCTAGAACGGTGCTAATCAAATCTTACAGAGCAAAGCTCCAAGAGTATGCATCCAACACTCCAAATATCACAAGGGTACGTCCATCCAAGACCTGAGACAGGCTAAAAATATTGAGTGTGCTACAAACATCCAAGTTTCTAACCATACACTAGATTTCCATTCATTTGACAACACCATTGTTAGCCTCCATACTTATGACAGGCTAAAAATATTGAGTGTGCTACAAACATCCAAGTTTCTAACCATACACTAGATTTCCATTCATTTGACAACACCATTGTTAGCCTCCATACTTATTTGTTGATATCAATGTACCTACCTAAAATTACTTCAGGTGCCCGATAATGCCTTGTGGAGACAATTGAGCTATGATCCTGACTTTCAAACGTTGTACTACCAAAATCAATGAGCTTAATTGAGCTTGACTTTGGCAGTCGTTTATAATGTGTTTCATCCTGGGGATGTTTCTGTAGATTCAATTTAACCAAAGACCTAAAAAGTTAGTATAGACTCGAAAAATCAAACGATGAAGGGAAAAAAAAAAGCTTACAAGAGCATCAATGCGATAATCTTGAAACTAGAAAGGAATAAGACGTACAACCTTCTCAATGGACAACAATGAAGTCCATTAGGAAATTACCTTGTAATCTGGAACCTTTAAATAGTCTGAAGAAACAAGAAGTATATTCTCTGGCTTCAAATCTGTGTGTATTAGACGTAATTCATGCATATCTGCCACAGAAGAACCACAAAAATATGGAACTGAGCATCAACTAAACATTCTAGATATGTGGACTTGCACCAGCCATAAAACTTTTAGCATAAACCAGCATAAAACACAATAAGCATCCCCAATCTGGATGATTGCATATGATAGGTTGGCAGCATCTTAATCTTGAGGCCAATCAATATAAATAGAGGAATCAATGCAAAACTAATACAAATGAATCCTTCACAATGCATAAAACCCAAATCAACTGCAAAACAGAGTTCTCCAGGATGCAAAAGGAAAGCTACGAGTGCAAGTCTTGTCTACACACATGCTACAGATTCCAAAAGTTGCCGACCAAACTCCCGGACTAGATCAACAGGAAATGGGCGATATTTGTTTTTGCGTAGAAAATCGAATAAGCTTGGTCCAAGCTTCTCACAGACCTGTTAACAGCATTTAAGTTCATCCAAACAAAAACTTCAACACGCATCCCACTAGTTACTCGGTGAAGCTTATAGGACCCACAACCAAATCATACATTTATGGAAAGAATACAATGTCTTAATGTAATTCATCTCTAATCAACTGTCTTGACATTGATGGACTTAGTCCATAATACTCACAATACAAATGTGGTTCCGAAAATCAAACCAATTCCTTATCTGGACACACCTGTGACAGAACTGTGACAGTCAACCAACCATCCATTTTCTCTAAAACACTAGGGTGAAGATAGGCAATGAAGAAAACACCTTTGCAACAGTGTTACCCTATCCCATAAACAAAACGAAATGTGAATAGGGTGAGATAATTTCATCATTCATGCACGTACCGTGAACTACTTTTATCGTGTTTGGACAGAACACTAAGAACATCAATTTCAATCATTGCGGCATCACGATATTTCTGTATGCTGCGAATAATTTTCACTGCTACAAACTCTTTTGCTTCTCGGTCCCAACATTCCAAAACACGACCAAAGGTCCCTGCAAACACAGGTATATGACATATTAAACAAAACAACAGAAAACAACAAGCATAATACATCTAAACTCTCATTTGACTTACTTATCCTAAAATATCTAGATGACATTCATCAAAATAACTTCAGTAACAATGATGTGCAAACAAAAATTCACAAAAAGGTAGCATACCTTCCCCCATTTTGCTGAGAATTTTATCTGCAACATCAGAGTCAAGAAATACAAGTCAATCATGTCAAAAAAAGAGCAGTCGGGAATACATCTATCAGGTAAATAATACTATGAAGTTGTGAACAAGTAGTTAATCATAAATGCATCAACTTATGTTTCTATAAAAATTCTTGAGAAAAAGGGGAATAGATAAGGAATACACTAGAAAAAAAGCATTAATGCAAGCAATATCCCACATACATGGGTACATGTAGCCCCTTGACAAAAGGGGTATAGCTAAAAAAATACATGACTAGACATGTAAATAAAGAGCATTCCACTGTCACACGTCAATGACTAGCAAAAACACACAAAAAAATAAATACCTTCAGAATGAGAGCTAAGTTCCATCATCCAACTAAAAATCCTATAAGTTACAGCCACACAAAATCCAACACGTGACAATCGTTTAAATTTCAAATTATACACTATATAGAAAATTGAAAAGAAAAGATGCTGCCCACTTTTTTGGTTGTGCTCATTTTCTAAGGAATTCTGGACTTGAATACAACACATTTTTACAATATATTTACATCTCAACTCTAGTGGCAAGCTCTTCTCCTTGAGGATCCTTGCTGTTCTACAAAACAGTTTAGACTGTCTATCAGGTAATTATGATGTCAGCTCTCTATTTCTTGTAGGAAAAAAGATGTGCCAGAACATTTGAAGATTGTCCAAGAAAAGGTATCTAACATTGATCAATTCTACAGTTTGGATTCAATAGCTCTTCACTGTTTAGCTCATCATGTCTCCTCATGTCATGCACTTGCCCTACTTGCATGGTAGGTAGGGAGACAGCTATTTTAATGTAATGATGGATTTGCATGTACTCTTTGAAAGGATGGAAATTTCATCATTCTGAGTTTTATATGTACCATGTTTTTACAATTAGCAACAAAACCAAAAAATCATTATACAATAATTGGAGAGCTGGAAAACCTATGTACATACAGCAGCAACTGCAGACTGCCAGTGGCACCAAGATCTTCTTACATCAAAAGACAACATTGCACAAAGCTACTGCTTTTATAAAATACATCTGCGAATGAGTAAATACTCAGACATTCCCACAGACTTATAAAATACATCTGCGAATGAGTAAATACTCAGACATTCCCACAGACCTGTGATACTCTTATAGATTAGCAAATGAACAATGTGTGCAGATGATCAAAAAAGTCCAACTTTTTAATTAAAAAATGCATTCTATCACCACTTTGGACCCCCCAACAAGGGATAATACCCAAGGAAGCAACCAGACGCATTTTATTTAGAAGGTTGTTACCGTACGTGTGATATGCACGTATGTGCACAAGGGCTAGAAAACATTCCCCAACGACCACCCCCGGATGCAGAGATAAGCCTAAGAGTTATCTGGGGTTTGGTTCCTTGAGATTGAGAGAAGCCTAAGAGTTATCTGGGGTTTGGTTCCTTGAGATTGAGAGAGGAAGAGCAGGCAAATATGTGTATAGGAGAGGGGGGCGGCCTCCTATTGGGTTTTAGACCAACTTGATTGATCAAAAACGCATGTAACCTTTGCACACTACTGACTAGGGTTGTTTGATTTTGGACCCTCCTTGATCCTTCCTTACTGACCAATGACCGAATGAGGGCCTTAGCCCGAATGAAGATTCAGAAGAGTCATCATGGCTGTCTTGTTGCTTGAAGCGTAGCAAAGGGAAAGGCTTCTAACAATAGAAAATGGGTAAAAGAAAATGACCAAATAAAGGAGACTACCGTAACTAAGGAAGTTAATGAAACGGTTGTGGACACTTGTGTGATGACTGAATACCCCCACCAAGATTCAAATCCCCAAGAAACATGTTTCACACCTCATGAACCACCTTGCCCATGCAAGCAAACTGTCTCACCTGCACAAACACGCCTCGATGCAGATGGTCCTATGTGCAATAACTAGGCATATTTAGCACAGTAGATTCCCCCTAGTTGTGGCTTCTCAGCCAAGGGTGCCTTTTGAGGTTGTATGCCAGCTACATTGCATTGTAATATTCCCATGATGGGAAATGCTTGTGGCCAGATTAATCTGAAGCATATACATGTGTGTGTCCATTGGGCTGTGGTCTAGCAGCTAAAAGGAGCAGTTGTGACAATGACACAGGTTCAAATCCTGGCTGGCATGGTCTTGTGGCCCGACTGCCTTTCATGGGACTTGTGACCAAGTTAATCCAATATATGTGTGGGTGTGTGTTGCTCAGGCTATGGTCGAACAGCAACCTGCAGCAGTTGTGATGAAGATCTTCATATCGTGGCTGACATGGTCCTTAGCATGGGGGCTGCCTAGCCACCTTTCTTGGGGCTTGTACCTACTAGTGCCTTCTTCATGGGACTTGTGCCAATTAATGTTGTGTCCTTCAAAGTGATGTAAAAGCATGCCAACCCCATAACGGCAACCTCTCCTCAGTTAGAAATAATAGAGTAGCCATATTGATTCCACTGAAAGTGTCCATGTGTGTGTAATCATGATTGGGTCAAACCCAAGGCATAGCTCTGTTGGTTCGACCCTTTCCACTAAGGCATAATGCTCATGGAGGTCATGAGATCCATTCCCATCGAGTCCAGCAGGGTTACCAGCAGCTATTGCGGCTGGTAGTTGATACTGCCCACCATTCAGAAAACCATGGAAGAGGGAGGAAATCCGCGGGGTGCTGGCAAGGTACCAGATTCCTCACTTGAACACTTGATATACGGAGGAGTGAGGGAAACTTATTTCTGCAGGAAAATATATTCAGAGTTGAGAGGTTCATCTGGCTGTGCTCTAGCAGCAACTTGAAGCAGTTGTTATGGAGATGACCTGAGTTCAAATCCCCAGGGCTGGCTGCCTCTGCGGGGTCAGGCGCTGTAATCAGCACCGACGGATTTACATTTGGTAGCATCCGCAAAATGTGAGAAAGTGCCCGGGGTTTCCCAGGGATTTTCATTGGAAAACATATATATAGGGTTCGGATTTACACAGCTTTTTTTGTTATGACTTTCATGGTCAGTAATCATATGGACTAGCTTTTAATAGCAGAAACAGTATAACCAGAGGAAATCTGGAAAGAGCGATTCAAATTATATGGGGCTTTGATGATCATATGTAAACTACTGTATTTTTCTCTTATATATTAATATAAACAGATTTTTTATTTTTAATAAAGCTAGGGATATGTTAATGGGTCTACTGGGTTCTGGTCTAGCAGCAAGTTGCACAACGATGACCCAGATGAAAAACCCACTCTATCCGAACACAATTTTGACATGAATTGTCCCTCGAAATCTCTGACGGAATAGACACCCTTTCGCACCCTCTCTAGTCAATAATAATAATACTAAAGAAGAAGAAAGTTAATGGAAATTTGTGCACTTACATCTTGGAGTCAAATTCTCTCCGAGCTCGAAGACATAGTGTCCATCTTTATCATCTTCACGCCATGGAGGAGAAATACCACGCTGAACCGCAGG
>CBVK0100240293.1:0-13585 GCA_900067695.1 Picea abies | reverse complement strand
AATTCGATGAAGGTGTTCTCTACTACTAATTGAATGGGAATTGAAGTGAAAATAGGAAGCTTAGAAAAGACTCTAGTGTTCAAATCGATGTTTGGTAGAAGAATGAGTGTGAAGATCGAGTTAAAATGATGAAGATTTTGTGTATCAAATGAATTCATATGAATATATATTTCCATAAATGCAAAGATCTCATGTTTGAAATAGAATTAAAAAATCAAGCTCTGTAAGTTTGAAAAACAAAGGATTAAAGGCCTTTTGGAAGCTTTCGCAAAGATTAGGTATTTTGGGTGAAGATAAGAACTCATACTCAATCTGAGTTTAACACTCAACCAATATCCATTTCAGAGTAGATATGAAATTCACTTCGAAGGTTGGGCCAAAAGCTTCTTTGGGTGGATTGTGTAACTTGTCCTTAGTGGAGAACAAAAATTCACTTTGGGAGGAGTTCAAGACTCAACCCAAAAGTCTCTACAGTAAATATTGTAAACTCAATTTAGGTTGACTTTAAAATTCATCCCAAAGGTGCTTTGGGTACTGAGTTTAGAAAAATGAATGAAGTGTAATAAACTCATTCCTTTGAAGTCAAACTCAAAAAATTCAAAGTACTTGAATAAAATGAAGGTGGAGGGAGTTGAAAAACAACAAGTTGAATGATAACTTTTTTGAATATCAATCTCATTAATGATCTCTAGGTAATCAAAGACAACTCAAACTACACAAAGGACAAATACTACATACCTCAAAGGAAAAATTAATCAAATCAAAATTTAAAATATCGATCAATATCATAAAAATAACCAATACATGGTTAGTAAAAATAGTTAAAGAAAGTAAAAAAAGAGTGGGGGGGGTCCCAAGTTTAAAGGCCTGGAGTTTATCGAGACCTCAAAAAATGGATCCACACTAGATGAACCTTGGAATACTTGGACTTAATTGTTGAGAATATGAACAATCATAGGAAGATTTCATTTCAGTCTTTACAGCCATGGAGATTTATCTTTAGGAAATTAATTGCCTCACATCCTTCTTCTTGATAACCCTTAAGGACTTCCCACTTTACCTAAGTGAAATATATGTCTAGATTCACTTGAAAGACCAAGTCTAAAATTAGTTTTCTTTAGAATAACCATTCATATGAATTAAACTATATTGTAAAGATATTGTCTTTGGGAATTGATTTGTTATTTATCTAAACTAGAAGTTTTAGTCTCACAATGTTGCTCTACTTCCTAATAGCATCCATAGCCTAAAAAAATTCACCTCCACACCATATACCTTTCTTTGTTGCTAGTAAGCATACATAGCCTCAATGCAGATATTTGCATTCCCCCATATTATTTGTGTTTCATTCCTCAATATTTCATTTTGAGGATTTTATTTTAATTATCAATAATTGAATATGAGTGGAACAACAAATTTCCTTTGAGCTATGGGGATGGGATTTGATTTCTCAGTTCATGTGTTTAAATTATCCCTTTTAGAAAAGTATCCTTAGATGTTGGCTTATCATCCTTAACTACGTTAGCTACTTTAAAGTGTGTGTGGATGGAACCTTCTATCTAACTAACCAACCCACTTGATTGTTAAGGTTGTAATATTGTTTATAAATCAATCATTTAGAATATTATAAGTTCCTCCACTATTTTATCTTTAAAAATTCTACTGAATTCTACCTTACTATTAATCTTCTAGAAGATGAGTTAAAAAACATAGTAGGACCTTTCAAGATTATCGGAGGTACTAGTTTTGAGGTTTCAATAGTAGTTTAGAAAGGGTATGGATAGTGACTTATGAAAGGATCCTTTCAAAACTAGACTTAGAAGCTACAATCTAACAATCCTTGAAAATGAAATATGACTAGCTCAAGGTAAATTAAAGGTAAAGAAAAAGGGAAGATCAAAATTTGCAAGTTCAAAAGAAAGACACAAAAATGTGATTAAATAAAAAAGAAACCTAAAATCTACTAGTTACATGCTTGATTTCCTAATGTATAGTTAGTCAAAATACTTCTTTAAAATATGGCCATTAATAAGAAAAGGGTCCACATATCCTTCCATATTATTTAGTCTATATGTGCCAACACCTATCTTTTCAGCTATTTGAGAAGGAACAAGCCACAAATATTTAGTGTGTCTATATTTAGGCTTATTAACTATATCCCATTTCATAATTGAATCACCTATTTGAAACTCTTTGTCACTAGCATCACAATTGTCAAACCAACATTTACTACTATGTTGATGATCAATAAATTTATGTTTATCATTTTCCTTTCTTCCTCCAACATGATTAATGTATCTATTCTATTTTGAAATTGTAAAGAGGGTTTCCCTTGTGAATATTGGGAAAGCTGTAACAATGGAAAGAAAATGTTAAGAGGTAGGATTGCCTCCTTTTTGTGAACAAGAAAATAGGAAAATGTTCCTAAAGCGACATTGGGTGTAACCTAATTTTCCCATAGAGCATTGGATAATGCATTATTCCAATTCCTTTGATTTTCAATGACTTCCTTTTTCAAAATATGAATCAACTTTTTGTTGGTTGATTCAATTACTCCATTACCACGCAGATAGTAATTAGATGAATACCTTATAATGATTCCTTTGTCTAATGCAAACTAAGACAGTCTAGAAGAGGGAAAGTAATAAGCATTATCAAATATGAGAACCAATGGGACACCAAATTTGGTGAACAAATGTTGTTCTAGGAATTGTATGACAACTAGTTCATTTAATTGAGTTAAAGGAACTTCTTCTGCCCATATCATGAAGTAATCAATGGAAATCAGGATATATTTATGTTGTTTGGAAGAATGTGGGTTAACTTCTCCAATAACATCTATTACCCACTATTTGAATAGGCTATCAATCGATATTGGATGCAATGGTATAGATGCTTTCTCTTCTCTTATTATACTCACTTGGCAAGTCTTTCATTTGTAGACATAGGAGTGAGCATCCATAAATAATGCAGGTCAATAGTATCTAGCTCTAAATATTCTATGTGTTTTAGAAAAATGACCACCAACAATCCCATAATGAAGATATTTTAACACTTTTTCAACACCATTCTTTTCTAGACATTGGAGAAAAACATCATCATAGTTATTCTATAATAGGATACCATTTATGAACTAGTACTCCATTGATTTTAATCTTAGATCCCTTGTTTCAATGGATTTTAGATGACTAGGGATAGATCCATGATACAAATAAGTTTTATGTTGGTGTACCATGAATCCTCATCAACTGGAACATACAAGCCTCATTTGTATGAACAAAGAACTCATTTCCCATCCATCCTCATATAATAAAATCAGATCTTATGACTAAGTTTCCAACATACAAATCCATTGACCTCAAACTATGTTAGTTTTTTTTAAATCCAAGTCTTACTCTTGGATGGCTATCATCTAATTACCTCTTCTTTCACAAAGCTCTTGTTGAATCAACAAGGACCTAACAATTGGGTGCAAGACAATCACTTTGGTATGGTTGTTAATGATATAAGGCCTAAATTACTTGATAGATATAAATACCATGTAATCTTAATTGTCTATGGCTATATAGTTCAACTTAGCACCTTGTAAGTTGGTACTCATGAATGAAATAGTATATTGATTCCTCTATATATATTTTTGTGTAAGGATCACTATTATGGAGTGATCCACTGCGAAAGTGTATAATAAAAAGTCATGATTAAAATTATTATTGCGTAGTGTCAGGGAACCAACAATCACATCCTTAATCTTCTCAAATGCATCCTTCTTGGTTTGAGTCCATTTAAATTCAACATATTTTTTGATAATCTTTTGCAGAGGCTTGACAATGTCTATAAAATTAGAAACAAATTTTATTACAAAGTTGATTTTTCCAAAAAAGGATTGCATGGATTTTTTGTTGCGTGAGAGGGGAATCTGAGTGATAACCTTAGTCCATTCAGGATAAAATAAGATTCCTTCTTTAGAGATGTTGCGTCCTAAAAACTTTCCTTCTATGGCTGTAATTTATTTTTTCTTTGGGTTGAATGAAATATTTTTTTATGACATCTTTCAAAAATATATTTAATATGATTAATGTGATCAATTCTATTTTAGAGTAAATATTTATGTTATCAAGATACACGACTACATTTTGATTAACTAACCCGTATAAAGAAATATCCTTTTCTTGTTGGAAGGTAGATCATGTGTTAATATGACCAAAAGGAATCATCCTATAAGTAAAAGTTCCCCATTTGGTTCAGAAAGTCATCTTTAACCTACCTTGTTTGGACAATAGAACATGATTATACCTAGAGAGTCTATCCAATAAACAAAACATTTTATATCTTGAGACCAACTACAAGATCTGGTCCATTGGAGAAATTGGATAATTAGCTTTCTCAGAAGATTTATTAAGGTTGTGAAAATCAACACATACATGAATCTCTCTATTTCTCTTCCTGATCGAAAATAAATTGGCCACCCAAGAAAAATGGTGAACCTAGAAAATAATTTTGGCATCAAGTAACATTTTTTGTTCCTTTTGTACAAGAGGTTCCAAGGCAGGGTGGATTTTATGCAATTTTTGTTGGAAGGGTTTGGGTTCCTTCTTCATGGGAATAGTATGTTGAATGATTCTAGTGTCATATGTTTTGAAGTCTTCATAAGTCCAGGAAAATCTTGATATTGTTTAAACAACCAAATTTAATCTTGTTTTCCAATATTAGTGCAACCAAGTACTTAGGTTTATGTTCTTTGGATTTTAAACAATGCATATATTCATTGTTTTGTACCTCATGGTTTAACTATGAGATTTTACATTGGAAGACCCCTTGAATCTATCATGTAAATCAAACCATTTTTCACAAGTGAGGACTTTATTTGGGATTGTATTTATTTTCACATTCTCCATGCTATCATCACACTTTTCAAGGGTTGTTGCATGCTCTTCATCATCAATTACAGAGCCCTGAAAATCTCCCTAGTTGGTCAAAAATTGGATAATCTATTGATCATCCTCAAATATCTCCAATTCATAATTATATTAGGCATCAAAGTTATAGAGAATATCAATAGAAAAATTGCTCACTTTGAAGTCATCCACTAGGGACAATTGAGAAGCTATAATTTATAAACAATCCACAACTAGATTTTTGGCTCAAGGAAAGGAGTTGATGTTAAAGGATTCAAACCTATATAGAGATTCAAAATTATCTATCTGCATGTTGTGAGTTGAACACTTGGTAGGATTTGGATTAAGTTTATTGCACACTGAGTAAGGCATCATATTGGAGGATGCACCTGAGTCTACAAGGAAATTATTCACATTCTTATTGAAAATTTCAATTGCTAGTAGGAATGTGTTTGTGAGTTATATTTTTTACTGAAGATGACAACATTCAAAGTTAGATTATGTGTGCGGTTAAGTATTGATTTTGTAGAAATTCTAGCAAATTTTCACTGTTGAGGCTCAAATGGTTATTTAAGGGCATTTAACAAATATTTTATTTCCTAGAATTTTTTTCATAAATCAAGAATGGATATATTGACTTGTATCTTTTTAATATATTTCACTATATTGTATTCCAAAGGAGAAACAATTTGATTACTGGTTGAAGGCTTGGCAACATGAGTGGAAATCCAATTTTTCTTATTGGTTGAAGTTTAAGGATTAGGAGGAGTTGTTTGTGGAATAACCCCTTTACTCCTCAAGTCATAATCACTTTGAACTTGTAATTCATCTACTACATCATCTTCATTATTGATATCAAAACCAAGAATAATATCCCACAACACCATGGTTTTTTCTCTAGGTTGTTCACTTCCTTCCTCAACTACTTCTCCCTCAATCTCTAAAGTAGGTTCTTATGCTTGTACACATTCATGAAGGAAACTGTTTACCATAATGTTCATGGAATTAATCCATTGCAGGTAAATTTTTTTAGAGTGTTTGACTTGACGATAGTTGCAATCATTTTCCATAACTATACCCTCAAAATCTAGATTTGAATTTGCAAGTAGGGGTTTGAGTGGTTTTGGGGGAATGATAGTTCTTTTGAAGAATGGCCTATAAGATCTTTGTGATGAAGTACCTTCTCTAGATCCTTTTTAATATCAATTGTTTCATTGGTTAGTCTTTTAACCATGTGTTGAATATTTTCTAACTCATAAGAGTCATTTTCTTTTGTATTTGAAGTTGGTTTTAGTGCAGATTTAGGTAAGACAACAAGTTTCTTAGAAGAATTATATTTCTTAATATATGAAACATGATTTTATTTACAACTCATCATCTCAACTACCACTTTCTTCACTTCTTTGAAGTTCATAACAAACTTTGCCTTTTGTAGCTCATTTAAAAAACATGGAAATAGGTGCATGAAGAGCATTGTCATTGACTTCAACTTGAAGTTCTTGTGTTGGTTTAATACCTATATGAAATTGGTTTATAACCATTGTAAATAATTGATTTAAATATGAAACTCTCTCCTTGGGACCCATTATTAGTGCCAATAATTCAACTATTAGTGCACCTATTATAGTCTCTTCCCCAAACTTATTTAAGAATGCCTTCTAGAAAAAACTACAGTTTGTGATGGAGCCAACCGTTATGTTGAAAAATACCAAGTTGAAGATTTATTCTCAAAGGTGCAGGGGAAAGGAAATAAATCATTCTTTTTGTTAAACATTCATCAATCAAATATCAACAATGAGTTTATTGATGTGGTCTTTGGGAGAGCCAAATAATTTTGGGTCATATTTGGGAAGGAGATGCTCTAGGTGTTTTGGAAAGTTATGAATTTGTCCAAGTAGAGACAAAGCATCCCGAGCTAACCAAGGTTGATCTTGATATTGATTTTCCTCCATATTTGAGTCTTTAGAATGAGTTTCCTGTTCAAAACCACTCTCAAAATTTATCAGTTAACCTAGGAGATGTAACATAAATTAGAGTTGGTGGAATTTTATTTAGGTGTCGAGGGATTTCTTTGAATGCTAAGTCAACTATATCTTCGATGGTATGAACCAATGTGTTTTCTTGAATTTGGGTAAAATTTCTTGGAGTATGCCTTTTCCTAGGAAGTAAGAGAATGACTAGTAAAACATCAATATGCCTAGTAATTCTCTAGTTATTTGATGAAGTGTGTTAACTTATTTGTTTGAAACAACGTAAGATAAATCATGTCAAGAGTTAGGGTTTTCAAAATCATCCTCCAAAAATTGAAATGTGGGTTCTTGTATAACCATTTCTTGATTCAAAGGATCTCTAATATTTTCCAAGTGGTTGAGAGACAATTCATATTTTGAAACAGAATCCACCATATAAAAATGGCCCTCCTATCACTGATTTTGTTGATAGGGAGAAATGCCTAGGATAAAAAATATAGGATTAACAAGAAAAAGAGGCCCAATTAGACTCTTTCCCATTTGGCATGACAAAACTTTCTAGATTAATGGTTTGGAAACCTTTTGATGAGCTTTAATAATTCGAGATTAATTCCTATGATGAAAAATGAAAAACACATTATCTAATCTATTTCAATGATTCTATAACTAATCTAAATATGAAACTAGGGTTAACTGCAAGAATAATGAATGTAAATCTAATTTGTTTAATCAATTTATTTAGAACATGAATCAATTATTATTTTCTAAAATAATAGATAAAAAATAATTTACAATAGAAGTAAGATTAATCTTTGTTTTTGGATGACAAATGATAACTCCACATTCATGGTAGCACAATATTTTAAGAGAAATATAAACAACAAGAACTACAATTAAATTCAAGAATAGTCTATGAAATAACAATTTGAAAAAGAAACAACAATAAGTACAATCAAATTCAAGAATAGTCTATGAAATAACAATGAAAACTCTTATAGAACATTCCATGTTACACGACTACAAAACAATTTCCAATTTGTGAAAACTATAAATCTATCTTATTCCCAAAATATTAGACACATAATGGCTTCTCAATATTACTTCTATAAGCATATCTTTACAGCAAAATTAGGGGAAAAAAATCCCCTTCATGATAGATCTAACTATAATTTATAAAATGAGAATTCAATTATTCCTCTAACTGATTCTATTTCTCGAAACCTAACTAACTTGAAAGGTATTCAATGGACTAAGAATATTTTCATTCTTTTGAATTTCCTCCTATCTATTCCAAGCTTCAAATAAATTAGTACATAATTATTTTTGGAAGAAAATAAGTTGGTTGAGTGGGCATCGTAAGGTAGATAAGCTTATCATAACCCTTTTAATGTATTTATCTAACTTAGGGAATGCTTATCTTATGAGAGACATGTTCTTTGTTGCATATATTAGATACATCTTCTTGTGAGCCTTGATAACATGTGATATACTTATTATGTCCATTCTAGTTTGTTGTAGATATTCGTCCAAGACTTGTATGGATTGAGATGGAGGGTAGAAGCTATCAGGAAGTCCAAATGATGGTAGCTTTCATACATCATCTAGCCTTTCAATATGTCTCCATATACTTAAACATTTGACCCATTACTTCTCTATCTCCCCATACACTTTTAGTCAACTCTTTCCAATATGTAAGGCCAGGTTCAATATCGATATGAATCTGATTTTCTTCAATCTAAGTATCACTTTGGGTCTCCTCAGATTGATTTTGAGTCTCAATCTAAATCTAATTTGATTCCTTTTCCTTCTCTAGTTTTTTTAGCATATTCATTTTCCTTTCCATGTGCTTCAACTGCTGCTCTAGCCTTTGCATCTTGCTCTTATTTTCGTTTTCTTTCAAGTTTATCTTGATTTATTTTATCTTCCTTTTCCTTATTTATAGAAACATCACCCTCTTTAGCTTTATTCTTGGTAATTTATCTTTAATTATCTTCTTCTTCTACCTTTTGGGAAATGACATCTTCTTTAACTTGCTGGGTTGTTGCATCCTTTTGAGTCTTTTGATTTTCCTTCTATTTATCTTTGAGGTCATTCTATTTTTTCCTTTCTTCATCATTACTTTTCTTCTTTCTGCTAGTTCCTTATTTTGTTGATGTGATGATAGTTGATTTGACTATATAATTTTGAATTATACCTATTCCCATGATGTGGCCCTTCTATTTACTTCTTCCTCATCCCACCAATCATGTGAGTAAGGTCGTGCATACCCAATTGAGTGGCAAGCTTGGTTACCATCTCTTTAGGATCATGCCTTTTAAACCTTCCTTCAGGGAATCTATATTATAGAATAGCCTAGGCTTACATTCTTGCAAAGGTAGATTTATTTAGACCATAATGTACAATATACAAAGAGAAATTAATAAATGTTTTCAATTTATCCTTGACTAGAAATGCATTAAGACCATGCAAAATTGTTTGGTATGTAATCTCTCTTAGCATTAGCCTATTTGGCACAAATTTTGGGAATAGGTGCAGAGTTGTAGTAACCCCATAGATTATAATATATTTATAGTCCTTCTCAATCTATCAATCCATGATGTTTTCTAGAAATTGTATTGCTTCATTAGATAACCTAGGGGCAAGTTTGCAAAATATTAACTCAAAATACTGGGTAAGGAAATTATCACAAATGCTTGCATATTGTCTCTTATATTTATTATCCCATAATTTATATCAATATACATGCACAAGAATATCTAATATGATTTATTCCCATCCCATACCCATAAAATGATTCTTGGCACATATAATGTCTAACAAGTGTGATTCCATGTAGAGTGTTAGAGGAGATTTGGGGTTGTGCTCCTTTTCTTTAGATAATGCTTTCTCCATAGTATGGAATAGGATTGTTGTCCAATAAAAAATGTCACCTTGTGTCATCAAAGTGTATATCAATGGCACCCATGACTCTTTAATATGAGTGGCATCTAACTCACCATAACATCTTCTTACCATGAAAACATCAAAAGTGTAAGGGACTCTTAAGTTGATAGTGAAGTAAATACCATCATTCTTAGCTTGATATATTTTACCTTATTCCCACCACTTACTCATTATTTTCTTATCTTCCTTATCTCTATGAAAATCCTCTACCCAAATTGTGGTCATGTAAAACGTTGTCTTGTAAAACTTGTAGTCCTTTTCCAATTCAAAAGGTTGAAAATATGTTATGCATCTTCCTTGATCATTAACAAAAATCATGTTTTCTACATCAATGTGGTATACGTTTTGACCAATAACTTTAGAACAAGGGTGTACTATTGTTCTAGCTACCACACTGTGTAGATGAGACTTCCTTATATTTGGGATATAATGGGCATCAATTTCTCTATCATTTGTATCATTTGGTGGTATAAATTTTGGACAATATTCCTCTTTGAATCTTTTAAAAATCTCATACTAGCCAGGGAAATCAGCCAATCATTTAGTAGGGGATGTGTCTTAAAACAATGTCTTAACAAGCTCTATTGGTAATTTTGGTTGTGATTGCTTTGCCATAGGTTTCTTGTTCTTTTGTTTGCCACTCATTCGAGCCATATCATCCCTATTTGACAACATTTCACATAGAAAATAATCAAAGAAAAACTTGTTTCATAAATTCAATCTTGATTTGGGAGGATTTGTTTATCAACAAACAATTTTGTTTCAATTTAAAGAATCATTTCTAAAAAAATCATGAAAACATGGCCATTGTGGTTATTTTCCCCCTATTTCTAAAAAAATTATGAAAACATGGCCATTGTGGCCATATTAGTTCTTCGCAAAGAATCATTTTTAGTAATCCTAGTTAGAGCAATTATCTTTGAGTTTGTGAGATATTGAAATAATAGTTGGATGAAGGGTTCCTTTGAAGCTTGAAAACTTCACCTCTCACTATATGAAACCCCATTCAAACTTCATGAAGATTATTTTAACTATCAAATAAAATGCTATAGGCTATCAATTAGCTAGCTTCATGAAAGGCATCAATTGACTTCAGGAAAATACAAGCTCTTTACACCTTTTTAAACAATTATTCTCAACATGGTTTCACTTTCCAAAGTGTTTGCATGGTTTCCATTCCTTCTTCTATGAAGCACCTACATTGGAATTATTAGGAGTCTTGATTGAAACATCAAAATCATTCTTAGGACCTTTGGATGGATTCTTCTTTCCATGAACTAAATGTCCACTCCTAAAAACACTTTTCCCAAATGAAAAAATCCTTTCTTGTTCACAAATTAAGACTTTGTAGAATTCTTCAAAGTTAGGCTATAAATCATCTTTAGACATTTCAAGTGCTCTATTTCTAGTTTGGATGAATAGATCATAGATAGGAGGCAATTTACTATTTACTAAAATAATAAGGGTTGCATCACATTTCTTATAATTGACACCACAACTACTTGTTCTCATTGTAACTTTTAAGTTCAACTAGAAATTGTTCCAACCTCTTAAAAAATTTAGGATCTAATTAATGAATTTTTCTTCTTTAATAATAAGTGGAAATAAGGTCATTCTTGTCATACATGGAAGACAATGTCTTTCATGCCTGAAAATGAATGACTTTGGATCCAATGTTTACCTGTAGGTTGTTAGACATCATCTATCTAATAAGGTCCCTCACTTGTTCACATTTCTCTTCCCATACAATCAATTAGTTTCTACCCATCAACTTTGTGATGACACCTTTAACAATTCACTATAGGTTCTTTCCCTTGAGAATATAAATCAAATTTTCTTCTAGGTTTTGTAATTATAACAATTTCATTTAGGAACATTAACCAACTCAAAATTCATTTTGATGATGTAAAACCAAAGTTGAGATAAGTGTTGGAGATATTACACACACCTAGGATGTTTTTTCCTTATTTTCCTATGTTTATTAGTCATTATTGAGGGTCTCCTAGTTTTTAGGAACCTCTCCTACATTCTAGGAGAATATTCTCTTATGTTCACTAGTGGAGTGGGGTCATTCAGGGTAACTTTGGTTTTATCACCAAGTAACCTTGGGATCATCACCAATAATGTGCATTTACCTTGGGATCATCATTAGGAAGGCACATTCCTTGTGCATGCTTGATCTCTTCCTCATTTCAATCTGGTCTATTCAATTAACTAAAGATTGCATGACTAGTTGACTAGGACTAGGTGGCAGTTAACTCCCATAATTGCCTGAGTGTGTCTAGATCTCTCTAGACCACCACTATGGCGCATTAGTTGAGCTATACAGAGTATATCATGTGTATTTTTATCATTCATTCACTTGGTTAATACAATTCTCATTCTTTTCTCTCCAATTTTTCTCTTGTCTTCTTACCTTTGCAAGTTGTGTTCATTCTTCTACTAGCTAGATTTTAATATTTTGATTTTGATAATTGAATGAGATTCCCAAATCATAATCGAAAAACTAACGAAAGTTGGAATAGAGGAATATGGAAATTTATTCTCTTCAAATTAACAATTAAATCACTACCTCATGGAGGTCTCTCCATTATATGAGGGATACCTATTACAATTCTTAGTATAGATTTGCATCCCTTTTCTTCAATGAGAAAACAACATGGGAGGTTATGGATCGATTGGTCAAGGGCTAGGTACTATAGAACGGGGCTTATCACTGTTTGACAGCTAATGGGTGACAATATCCCCACCTTGATCTCTGATATGTGAAAATGGCTCCCCAAACTCAAGACCAAATCCCCCCAGGCTTAGTGTTAGCACAAATCAAATGGCCAGAAGGAGTGATCTCCACTACCCAAGGAGGAAATCCATAGGAATAACAAGGCTCTTAGTCCCCATTTTAGAAGATCAATCTATGAATATGATAATCACTCACACTCCTATCTCAATGCATGTTATGGAGAATAAATTAGTTGTTCCCTTTCGTATTATAGTTGGGAATTTTTTTTTGTCAATTAGGTTTAGCCCGATTGGTTTGTGCTGAGGGGTGTTTCTCCCCCCCACCCAGGTTCAATTCCAACAAGTGACATGTTGAGCTCTTAAATGAGCAAGTTAGCGAAAAACCCTCGGCTTTCTACAAAATCTGGTTTACCTCGAGTACCATCCTTGAAATGAGGGGAAGTGCCCGCTGGGTTTCCCCAAGCTCTATTCCAAAGTAAAAAAAAAGTTAGAGTTGGGATTTTTGTTCAAATCTAAATCATGGTTTACAAAAATATATGTTGAGTAGATAGTTCATTAAATTTCAATAATTAGCAATGAAATGGCAACTATGTTATATGTATATGTTGTAATTAATTAGGCAAAATCATTGCAATTTGTTTATATATATAAAAAAAAATTCTCATTGGCAATAATTTGTAATGTTTAATGGACAATTTTTTTCATATAAGACCCAACACTACATAAAAAAAAAACCTACATACTAAATTTTCCAATAGGCTTTCTTACTTATAAAGTAATGAGGCGAATACAATTAATTTTGATAAATAAAATAATAAAATGCATGTTTGTTCATATATATGTTATCAATACACATGACTTGTCTGGAATTAAATTTTACAGGACAACCACATCCAGACTGTTTGGAATGGGACCTCCATCACGAATTGTCTCGATCATTGGATTGCAAACGAGAAATCTTTCAAATTACTCCCGCCTATTGTCAATTGGCACATTTGGTTAGCTAGGAATTTAATAATCTTTGAAGATAAGCCACTC
>CBVK0100240292.1:0-13585 GCA_900067695.1 Picea abies | reverse complement strand
CTCACGATGCGGCTCACGATGCGCGTAGCTCAAGTGTCTCTTCGTAGCGCAATGACGGCTCACCATGCCAAGTGTCTCTGCGTAGTATGTCTCTGCGTAGTAATATATGATGCCCGTTTCATTTTCTTCACGATGGGTCGAGGACGGCTCAACTACGTTCTTCACGACGGCTCAAGAAACACGTATGTATAAAGTAAAGTAAATATGCCTTTCGGCGTTAATCAGTCACATAATTGTGACTGTGCTAGTTAGGATACAGAGAAAGATATCCATGACAAGCCTGACTCATCCGCTAACGTCGTGCTGGAATCCAGCCACGTGGTAATCTGTAGCCAGCTAGTCAGCGATATTAGCTACCATTCCAATACGCTTCGTCCTTTCTTTGATGCCATGGATTGGATGTCATCCAGGTTAGAGGCTTCGAAATTCCAATACGCATCGTTCTCGAGGTTCGACATTTTAAATTCACCCATTGCACACTCTGTGAAGGATATTATTGAGAGGTTTTCTTTGATGTTATATAAATTTTAAAGATGTGTAAAGGATATTATTGAGAGGTTTTCTTTGATGTTATACTAGCACAGCCGACTCGCGGCTGGAGAATGCCGAAAGGGTTCCATTTCGGCACAAGAGCCGTGACTGAGCAGACGCCAACACAGAACACACATAAACAACACGACAGAAATTATAAATTAGAAGGATAGGGTGCGCTGGCATGAGGGGCGCACCAAGGTTGGGCACGTCGGTCCAAGAGGCATGTCGATTGATGGGCACACAAGCTGGATGGACACACTGGGCCAATGGAGGGGCGTGACGATCGGTTGAGTGTGAGGATTCTTGAAGGGGCACGACACACCCAAGAGACATGACATTTTGCACAAGTGACCCTTGGAGTCCATATAAGAACAAAGGCGCACAACCAAAGAAGGTAACTTGGCAGAACTTGGAAGACAAGGAAAGAAAGATGAGTTCTACGATTATGAGGCAAGCTCCCTCAAGAATCCAAGTCGCTCCACTTGGGAGGACTTGTGCTTCCTTGAGGTGGATTCATTGGACAAAGTTGGATGAACTTCTATTGGGTTGGTTTTGATGAAGTCTGAAAAGGCAAGTGTGTTGGAGGCATGTGTGAGGCAAAACTGAAATTTGTGAAGTCTATGGAAATGAAGAGACAACAAGTCTACGGTTGAGGGCATGTCTGAGGTGCTCTACAAGAGTTTGCGGAGACGGTTGTGGCAAAGAGTTTTAGTGGTACGAATCTATTTATGAGTCTCTTGGTGAGGTGAGGCGAGTCGTGTGACTCTGCCGAATTCGTAAACTGAGTCGGTAGTGCTCTTATTGCAACTATTCTGCAATAACAAAGACTTTGTCAGGTGTTATACACAGTTCGTGCCACTTACACTATATCTATGTTTCTCTTGTATGGTTCGTTGTTGTTCTCTTAACTTCTCATGTTCATGGATGTATGCTCAAATATGACTAAGTGTTAAAGAAATTAACGATCGTCTAAGTATACAAGAATTGCACTAGAGTAGGAGTGTGACTCATTGGTAGCCTAGAATTGAGTATGGCTATGCTCTAGGTGAAGAGGCGTAGTCCAGACGAAGTATCCTTGGTGTTGCCAAACATCCAAGTGAGAAACTTCGTGGTGTCGCATGCCCTCAATAGGTGTATGTTCGTAAGGCACACTCTGGGGATGTGACACATCCTAATTCCATCTTAATCCTTAATTTATTAAAGTTTGAGAGGGATAAAATCTCTTAAGGTGCAAGTATTTTTGGCAATGTAAAAACTTATGAAAATATTTGCATTTTGAGAGATATGATCCCTCATGACACTTGATAAATTGAAGGCTAAGATACATCTAGAGTAATTATTCTTAAATTATATTATTTAAAAAAAAAATGTGAAAAACAACATTTACACTCACTCACTACTAACAATCTTCCTCATAACAAGAGGAGTCGTGTTAAAGAGAGGCCCAAGTCAAAGTTTGTCTAAGTATGGCCACACGGATCTAAGTATGGCCACACGGATCGCCCTAAAAGTATGGAGAAAACATTTAATTTTCTATATATATTTTTTGGTATAATGATAGGTAATGAAGGTAGAGGAATTTCAAATTTTAATTGTTTATATAGTGTTTTGTGAAAAATGATAAATTTTTAATAATGGATTATTAGCATTTACAAATAAATTTAAGCGTAAGTGGTAAATTATAAAACAAGAGTAATTTTGTAAGTTGTGAATGCACATGGGTGAGTGCAAGCTAATGATGGTCTCTGATGATGCATTAGTGGCAATGAAAACATGGAAAAACAACAATCTTTCCGAATATATAATTTTCATTTGTAGAATTTGTGTATGACTATGTGAAATTTGAGTTTTTCTAATATTGGTATGTTATTTTTCATGCAAAATATAATACATGTTCTAGTTAGTGTAGGTGTTGAGTACCTAAATGATCCAAATGGATCTCGGTGGCCATCCATCTTTTTCACTGAATCACCATCTTGAACCTGTGGTTTTGATAAACCATGATATTCACCCTTTTGAAGGGGAATGGAATGTAATGTCATCTTCATTTGTTAATTACGGAAATCATGTAATGATTTGTTAGTAGTTTTATGTACATGCCTACAACATAGCGTTTTGCATTAGATCCCATTAGAACTTTGTAGTTAAGCATGCTTAGTCTAGAGTAGTACTGAGATGGGTGACCGCTTGGGAAGTCCTAGTATTTTACATGCCTATGGAATTTTATAAACTTAGTCCAATTTATCCCACATGCATCATGGGAATTGTTCTCCTCTCACTCTCTCATATATAATTGAGGTGAATGAGGCCCTTTAAGCATGCAATGGAGTGTGATGTAAAGCTTTCCGTGAATGAAGCTTAGCCAACATCTCTTTCTTTTTAGAGATAAGCTACCCCATTTTTCCAGTTTGTGTTCTACAATGTTTTTCTATCTTATTCAGTAATGGAAGTTGGGTTTCATTGTATTTCTGTGTTCTCTTATATATTTTTGTGTATTTCATTGTTATATTTCGGTTATATTTCTTTCTTCATGTTGTTCTCAAAATAATTTGGATCAGTGGTATTAGAGCAATCTTCTCCTTGTCATTTCTCAGAGAAGGTCCCCGACGAGGTCAGGGTATAGAGATTTGGGTCTCAAGCTAATTTCGCTCGAGGACAACCACTCTCACTAGCCCAGACGACCTCCCAAGGTAGAAGAAAAGAGAGATGACAAAGAAGGATCCTTTCAAGACGTTTCTCGAGGAAGCCCCCGTGCAACAAAGGAACGAGATGATGGGAAAATTATTTCAGATCCTTCGAAGACTACAGATGGCGGCAACTGAGGCATCTTCAACAAGAAACCATTTTTCAAGTGCAACATCCTTCAAGGTACAAGTCAATTTTTATATCCCCTTATTTGAAGGCCAGATAGATGCAGATGCTCTAGAAAAATGGTTGTATCTGGTAGAAGGTTATTACTCTATCCAAAAAATTTCCGACAGTGAAAAGATCACCTTCGTGCTCCTTAAAGCCCTTCCCAATGTCAGATCTTGGTGGGAAGGTTATTGGGAGAGTTACATCGTAGATGAATCTACACTATTTGAGAGAGAACTCACTTGGGTGGCCTTTGTAGATGCCCTAAATGAGGAGTTCTACCCTATCAGAAACTATGATGACCAATACATGAGATGGACAACTCTACGTTAGAAAAGAGACCAAATGGTGTCGGAGTACACCAACATATTTCATACCGTACGCTCAAAGTTGGGTATCAAAGACTCCGAGTGGCACCTGGTTTTGAAGTATCGTAGTGGTCTACACCGGGACATCCAAACAGAGATGGATTTCTTGGAAATATCCTCACTGGGAGTTTCTTATCGATATGCAGTCAAAATTGAGCAGAAATTCAAGCAACAGAGTAAGTGGGAGAAGCATGGACAGAGCAAGGAAGGCCAACCTCAAGAGAGCCAGTCCCATATGCAGGGAAAGAAGGGTAACAGGAAGTATAAGAAAGACACTAAAAAGTGGTGTGAGTTCCACAACAACCCTTGTCACAACACTGATGAATGTCGCTCAATACAATCATTGGTGGCTGAGCTCAAAGACAAAGAGTTGAACCTCGACTTGGACCCTGATTCAAAAAATAATAAAATGAGACAGGTCATTGATGCAGAACTCAGTACTACTATCGCAATTGCAACAATCCAACCAGAAGAGGATCTCGAGGAGGGGGAACAACTCTTTCATTCACAAATGTGGGTGAAGGCGACCCCAGTGCATTTTATTGTTGATAGCGGAAGCCAAAAGGACATCATCTCATCAAAGGTTGTCAAGCAGTTGGATTTTCCAACAACACCACACTCGCAACCATACAACATCAGGTGGCTTCACTAAGGTCAAGATCTTCGTGTTAGTTAGCAATGTCACATGTCCTATGACATCAAGCCCTTAAAGGATGAAGTATTGTGTGATGTTGCCCCACTAGAATTATTTGATGTTCTATTAGGCCATCCATATATGTGGAGGCATCATGTCATTTATGAGTCTTGACCCTGTAGCGTCATTATTACTTTGGGGGGTCAACTATATCGGATACCAGAGGTAGTTCCAACTATTGTCCCACCAAAAAAATGCCACAAAGTAATCTCTCATATTACAAAGTTTAGCCTCTTCAAAATCCGATTAGAAGGTGAACAGAAGGACACTACAACCACTGTAGCCTTAGCTCAATACCTTTCTATCTAGTAGAAGCAGATCGACAAGATTGTAGAAGAGTAGCAAGATGTTCTTGTTGCACCTACAGGGGTGCCTCCACACTACCCAGTAAAGAAAGTTTATGATAGAACCCTTCATACTCTTCAATTTGCATCTTCACCAATAGAGTCCTCCCACACTCAGGTAGATCATGCAGCTAGACTGGTTGAACGAATCCAACCCCTCCAGAAACAGGTTAATGACAACCTTCAACAAGTTAAGAATGACAACTTCTTCAGCAAGGCAAGCAACGCACCAAGCTTCAGATTTACAGGAAGTCTCCCCATGTCCCAAGGGAACTTGACATAATGGGGACCATTGCTTCCTTAGGGGGGAGGAATGATCCAGATGGATCTCAGTGGCCATCCACCTTTTTCATTGAATCACCATCTTGAGCTTGTGGTTTTGATAAACCATGATATTCACCCTTTTGATGGGGAATGGAATGGAATGTCATCTTCATTTGTTAATTACAGACATCATGTAATGATTTCCTAGTGGTTTTATGTACATACCTCCAACATAGTGTTAATGCAACGGATCCCATTAGAACTCCGCAGTTAAGTGCACTCAGGCAAGAGTAGTACTGGGATGAGTGACCGCCCGAGAAGTCCTAGTATTTTACATGCCTATGGCATTTTATAAACTTAGTCCAATTTATCCCACATGCATCATGGGAATTGTTCTCCTCTCACTCTCTTATATATAATTGAGGTGAAGGAGGCCCTTTAAACATGCAATGGAGTGTGATGTAAATATTCTTGTGAATGAAGCATAGCCAACATCTCTTTCTTTTTAGAGATAAACTACCCCATTTTTCCAGTTTGTATTCTACAATGTTTTTCTATCTTATTCAGTAATAGAAGTTGGGTTTCATTGTATTTCTGCGTTCTCTTCTATATTTTTGTGTATTTTATTGTTATATCTCGGTTATATTTCTACCTTCATGTCGTTCTCAAAATAATATGGATCACTAAATGATGGAATTTCCTTAAAAAATTGTAGAATTGTAGAGAACACATTGTTTTTGTGCATAACTATTTTTTCAAAATTTATGATGATAATTTTATATATTCTTTTAAATTATGAAAGTCGTATCCTTGAAATTACAAGGCCATGTGTTAGTGCAGGGTATGAGGGTCTTAACATAATCAAACAATTATCTTTTTTAGATTGTAGATCTTGATTTATATGCATACAAAAAAAATTAAAATGGTTAAGGAAATAAAAAGGTATTGTATAAATAAAAGGTATATGCATTTTAATATTCTAATATATGTCAAGACAAGAATATATTAAAATCAATAAACAATATTTTTTTTAATTATATATTTGATATCACGTACTCGACTCTATTTGTGTGTATACTTTCATGAACGATGAATTTGTATAGCTTATACAAAACAAAATGTGAAAAATAGAGATATTTAGAGCCATTAAGAAAAATGGAGGTTTTGATGTATTTGCAACCCAAACCACCAGGTTTGTCATTCCAAACCTAAATCTGAAGAAACCAAGTAAGCAAACATGTATATTAAAGTTTTCAATCTCACCCAAAAGAATTGAATGAAAAGAACATGTGTAGGCTCTAGAGCACACACACGTTCTAAAGTACCTACACATGTTGAATTTTCATAAGAGATGACATTGCATCTAAATATATTATTACAATGGTGAGTGTTCCATATATATAGAACATATGGTGACCATCCATGAAAGGATGCATCCCTTGGATAATAAATATATATGGAACACTCATCATAAATAATTATTTATGATATATATGTATACCTTATATAAATATATTATTACATTAATAATATTGTTTAATAATTAATAATCATATTATTATTTATTAATCTAGTAGAATGTCTTTCTGATGTTGCCCAAACATCAACACTCCCTCTTAGCGAAGGAGACATTCTACATTATTCCAAGATTACCTCTGAAGATTACCTGTGGGTAGCTCTCAAATAAGTTCAACATCATGACATCCATTACTTCACAATGCATTTGTACCTCATCATGTGTATCTTCGGTCTCAGTGCCAGCCCTTTTTCATGTTGGATGAGATCCACTGTCTCAGTGCCATCCCTTTTTCATGATGGATGAGAACAATCAGTGCCAACCCTTTTTCATGCTGGATGAGTTCCATCTGTCTCAGTGCCATCCCATTTTCATGCTGGATGAGAACACTCAATGCCAACCCTTTTTCATGTTGGATGAGTTCCACCTGCCTCAGTGTCGACCCTTTTTCATGCTGGATGAGTTCCACTTGTCTCAATACCATCCATTTTTCATGTTGGATAAGAACACTCAATGCCAACCCTTTTTCATGTTGAATGAGTTCCAACTATCTCAGTGCTTTCCCTTTTTCGTGCTGGATGAAAACACTTAGTGCCAACGCTTTTTCATGATGGATGAGTTCTACCTGTCTCAGTGCAAACCCTTTTTCATGTTGGATGATAACACTCCCTCTAAAGAGGGACCATGCCAAGCTTGTCCCTAAAGTTCTCAAACTTCATCCTCAACAATGGCTTGGTAAACATGTCCACAACCTGATCCTCTGTAGTCACGAAAATGAATCCTCATTGCTCCCTTTTGCACCATATCCATGATATAGTAATATCTGATCTCGATATGCTTCAACCTATCATAGACCATGAGGTTCTTTGATGACTTCATGCAACTTTGGTTGTCACACCAAATGCAGGTTGCCTCCAGTCTGAGACCAAATAACCTAGACAACAGTTCTTGAAGCCACACTGTTACTGTACATGTTTTCAAATACTCAATGTCAACCGTACTAAGCGCCACACATGACTTCTTCCTGCATCTAGTGGAGCCTCCTCCTCCTTACTATAGTACCCAAATCTAGTGGAGCCTCCTCCTCCTTACACCGTTCGACTCCCTCTCGAGCACTGAATATCAACTGGATCTTCAACCTACTGACTTCATAACTTGTCCTCCAGGACAAGTATCATCATCCTCTTCTTGTAGGTCTTACCTGCAAGTCAAATTCAGTCCAATAGTCAGGAATTTCCGAAGTCACATTGCTTTGCGACTTGTTGCACATGATGCCATATACTCTACCTCTGCCATACTTAGTGTTGCACACAACTTCTTCTTGTTTCTCGATGAAACTATACTGGAGCCTAAACCGAAGTAATATGTCGAAGTACTCTTTCGATCGGGAATACTGTCGGCCCAATCTCAATCCAAATATACATATAACATGAACTCATGGTATTTCACATACCTGAGACAATAATCCAATGTACCCTTAAGGTACCTCATCACATGTTTTACTGCAACCAAATGAACCTGCCTGGGTTTCTCCATATATTGGCTTAGGGTGTTCACACACACACACACACACAACACACACACACATATATATACGGTCTTGTGTTCGTCAAGTACATCAAAAAACCCACCATCTGCATGTATAATGTAGCATCCACAACCTTTGAAGTCTCATCCAACAACTTCATATTTGATGCCATCGGTTTACATTCCAACATCTTGAATCTCTTCAAGATATCCACAACATATTTTCCCTGACCTAAGGAGACTTAACCTGAATTTTTGAATACCTCCAATGCCAAGTAATGGTGCATCGGATGAATATCCTTCATATCGAACTCAGAGGCCAACTACCTCTATCACTGAAAACCGCTTGTACTGTTTTCCTCATTGGTTTCTCCCTCTGTGACTCTATGACAATATTTCCATTTTTCCAAAGTACACAACATCATGGTAACCACCACATCAACACATTGACACAAGATTCATGTGATCTCAACTATAGAGGGTTTGACATTGCTTACTATGTCCATATCAATCAATCCTCACCAAATAATTGTGTTGATCTTGATCTTCTTCTCTGTCAGGTTCTCTACCTGAGCCCTGGACTCTTAGAATCTACATAAGACCTCATCCTTGGTCTTCATGAAGAAGATCCATGAGTGTCACATAGTATAAGAATCTCGGTAAACTGTCATGTTCCTAGAAGCATCACAATCTACTAACCAGGTATCCATGGTAACTTTCCTAGAACAAGAACAAGAACATCTACATGCAACAAGAATTTCCACGGTAACTTGCCCAAAACAAAATCAGAGAAAAACAAGAATATTTCCCATTCTAAAGTTTGTTGCAGTGATCCTTGCAAACACATTTCCTATTCATGATACAGATAATGATCAAGGTGTCAACCTTGTGATAGTATTTCTCAATAATCATGTACATGATGAAGCCTCCATTCACACAGGGTCATGTCCACATTTATATTTCTTTATCATTGTTCAGGGATATGACAACCAAAATCTAAATGAGTTTGTTTTTCTATAAGAAATTCTCTATCCCAGAATTCATACAAGTGTTTCTACTCCTCTCTTTCTCTTCCAAAGAGTTTTGGGAGCACCTAAGTGAGGAACATAAGAAGAATGCCTTCACCCCTCCTTAACTCACCACTCTCATCTACAATGCCTATTTATGATATATTTTTAGTACTCCCCATCACTGCTTTTGTTGTTACTATCCCTGCACTTATCCTCTGCAATGATTTTGAGAATCCCATTGGCATCGATATCAAAACAGACATTGATCTAAGGAACCCCTCTTGGTGTGGGAGGGATTCCAAACAACACAAACTTGTCAAGAATATTATTATCCTTGGACCAGGCCCTTTCACCTTTGTAGAACTGAATCAGATCCGAAGTCTGGTTGTTTCCATAAGTAGTAAAAACATGTTCTTTCTTAGTAGGAATTGTAGTATTGCGAGGGATTAGAACAATCACTATCCCTCCTACAGTTTCCAACCCTAAACTCAAAGGCACCACATCCAACAGAAAAACATCATGCACTTTCTCATTCATTTTTCCACTCAGAATCGTAGCCTGCACCGCTGCACCATATGAAACAACCTCGTCCGGATTAATGCTCTTGCACAGATCCTTCCCATTGAAAAAATCCTTCAAAAGCTTCTAGACTTTGGGAATCCTGGTGGATCCTCCCACCAACACTTATCCGTGATTTATCTACCTTGGTGTCCCTGAGGGATTTCTCAACGGGCTCCATGCATTTCTTGAACAAATCCATGTTCAGTTCCTCAAATCTGGCTCTGGTCATCTTGGCATAGAAGTCTATTCCGTTGTGCAGGGAATCGATTTCAATGGTTGTCTGCATGGTCGTGGACAACGTTCTCTTGGCTCTCTCGCAAGTCGTCTTTGTTGGGTATGTGTTATATTGTTTGCACGAGTAGTAGTTTCTACGTTGTGCTGGGTGCTCAGGGGTTCAGGGGCAGTGCCCTCGAGAAAATTTTGTTTTCCTCGGGAAATGTGTCGCATTTTCCCTCGATTTTCGTGTTTCCTCAATTTTCATGTCCATTGTTGGACAGTTTTTTCGCACATGGTTTTTTGCTGATGGTTTTCTATTTCCGGTTAAGGAATTAAGGTTGTTGACTAATCCAGGTCATTAGGTTAGGGTTTTGGATGTCGTTGGCTCCTATATGTATATTGTATTGTAGTATCACTATGAATGAATATAGAATATGTTGGTTTTCTCGATTTGGGTTTCCAGGGGAAAAATATTTGTGTAATATTTGTATTTGCCATTGTATCTTTTCTATTCTTTTACTAAAAATTTGTTTGTAGTAAATATTGTACAAGGTTAAAATCTACATTTGGTATCATAGCTTTGTTGGCTTCAGGGGGACTCCTTTGTGGTCAAGGGTTTGGCTCGGGACCATAATAAGCCTTGTTACAGTGGGAGATCTCTGGTATTGATTTTTCATGTGAAAAGAAATGGCAAGCAATTCGAAAATGGATATCGATAAGTTTAATGGAAAATTTTTTGAGTTGTGGAAGCTCAAGATGGAATACATGTTGGTGGAAAGAGATCACTGGATCACGGTAGATCCAGGTACTTCACCTACAGGAACTTCAACAGATGACTGGAAAAAGTTAGATCGAAAGGCGAAGAGCACAATACGACTTTGTCTCTCAGATTTAATATTACTGAATGTTTCAGAGGAAGCTACAACCAAGGATTTATGGGATAAGTTAGGGAAGTTGTATCAGTCTAATTGCCTAGTAAGTAAACTATACCTGAGAAAGAAGTTGTATAACCCGAGGATGAGAGATGGAGACTCGGTGGCAGAGCATTTGAACGCCTTCAATACTGTGGTAAGTCAGTTAGCATCTGTTGAGATTAAAATTTCAAATGAAGATAAGTGTATCAGTTTACTGTGTTCTTTACCAGACTCGTGGGATAGTCTGGTTGTGGCCATAGGTAGTAATACAACTGCCTTGAAGTTTGATGTAGTGGTATCATCCTTGTTGTCGATGGAGATGAGACGAAGGAATATGGAAGGACATAACACATACGCATTATTTGCAAGAGGATGCTCCCAGGAAAGAAATAGATCTAAGTTCTTAAGTGGGAGATATAAGTCTAAGGGTAGTTGTAAATCTCCTGAAAAGTTTGTAAAGGTATGTTGGAGATGTGGAAAATAAGGGCACTACAAGAAGTAGTATAGATCCAAAGTTGAGAAGAAGAATCTTCTTCTATAGAAGAAAATACCTCTAAGGAAGAAGGAGGGGATGTGTACTTGGCTTCTTCAAGTACACATGCAGATCATGAGGCATGGTTGATTGACTCAGGTGCATCCTTTCATATGACTCCCCATAGGGAGTGGTTATGTGAATATGAAAGGTATGATGGAGGTATTGTTTTCTCGGGTGATGAATCGATAACCAAAATCATAGGTCAAGGAAAATTAAAGTTGAGACTCATAGATGGAAGGATTAGAACACTACCCGATGTTCTGCACATCCCAGGATTGGCAAAAAAATTGATTTATGTAAGCAAAATGGATGATGCAGGGGTAAAAATTTTTTTTGAAAAGGAAACCTGCAGGACGGTTCGAGGAGAAATGGTGTTGTTGAAGGGAGTTTGGTTTGGAACTCTATATAAGCTGCAAGGAAACACTATTAGTGATGGGTGTAATAGTTCCATTGTTCATAATATTGGAGTTGAAGAAAAAATAACTCCTACAGTCTCTGGAGAAAAGGGTATGTTGTGGCATCAAATACTGGGGCATATCGAAGAGAAGGGTCTTCGAATACTACATGGTAAAGGTATGGTTGAAGGTATGTCTAACTTCTCTCTGGATTTTGATTTCTGTGAAAATTGTGTATATGGGAAGCAGAATCGGGTAAGATTCCCCTGTGGTGCAACGAGGTCAGAAGGAATTTTACAGTTAGTTCAAAGTGATGTTTTTGGACCTGTGTCATTCCCATCATTGGGAAAATATATGTACTATGTCTCATTTATAGATGACTTCTCGAGAAATACTTGGATATATGTCCTCAGGAAGAAATCTGAATTCTTTGACTGGTTTAAAGAGTTTAAGGCTCTTGTTGAGAATCAAACAGAGAAAAGAATTAAGGTGTTGAAGACAGATAATGGAGGAGAGTTTTATGGGAATTAATTTGAAGAATTTTGTAAGAAGTGTGGTATAGTGAGTCAAAAGACTACTCCATATAGACCTCAACAGAATGGAGTTGCAGAAAGGATGAACAAGCCACTAATGGAAAAAGCAAGGTTCATGCTTAGTGGTGTTGGGTTAGGGAAAAAATTATGGGCAAAGGTAGTGGGTACTGCATGTCACCTGGTCAATAGATCACCCTCGTCAATGATGGATGACAAGACTCCACGAGAGGTATGGACTGGTAAGAAACCTTCTCTCATACATCTCAAGGTATTTGGCTGCGATGCATATATTCATATTCCAAAGGAAAACAATATTAAGCTAGATAAGAAGGATGAAAAGTGTATCTTTATTGGATATAAATATGGTCTCAAAGGTTATAAGATTTGGAACCCGGAAACAAAGAAGGTAGTGTATAGCCGAGATGTGGTATTTAGAGAAATGAAGGATGTTGTTAAACAGGAAGTCCTACCAAGTAAAGAAGAACTAGAGAAAATAGAGTTTGATTTAAAGGACGATGAATCAGACTCTACAGAAGAACAAGAATCAGAAGAAGAAGATCCTCATACTCTAGTACTGAGAAGATGAGTTCGAGAAAGAAGGATACCGAAAAGGTATACTCCATCAGATTTCTTTTCAAATTTTGCTTTGTTTATTACTGATGATTATCCTAGAAATTTCAAGGAGGAAATGGATTCAGAGGATGGAAATATCTAGAAAAAGGCCATAGATGAAGAAATGGCAGCCTTGGATAAGAATGAGGTTTGGGATCTAGTGGAGTTCCCAAATGGAAGAAACCCCATTGGCAGCAAAGGGGTATTTAAAAATAAGTTGAATGTAGAAGGAAAAGTGGAGACATACAAATCTCCGTCAGGAGCAAAGGGTTATTCCGAGGTTGAGGGAATTGATTTTGGTGATATTTTTTATCTTGTTGCCAAGTTAACCTCTATAATATTTCTAGTATCTGTTGTTGTTGTATTTTATTTTGAAGTAGAATATATGGATGTGAAGACATCATTCCTACATGGGGATCTAGAAGAAGAAATATATATGAAGCAGCCAGAAGGATTTGTTGTGAAAGTAAATGAGGAGTTGGTATGGAAGTTGAAAAAGTCCTTGTATGGTTTAAAACAATCACCAAGGATGTGGTATAAAAATTTTGATACTTATATGTTGGGACTTGGTTTCAAAAGAAACAAAGAGGATTATTATGTGTATTTTAAATTAATTGGTGATAATTTGATTTATTTGGTCTTGTATGTGGATGAGATGTTGCTAATAGGAAACAACAAGGAGATTATCTAGGATGTGAAAACTCAGTTG
>CBVK0100240291.1:0-13585 GCA_900067695.1 Picea abies | reverse complement strand
GACATCAATCAATCAAACCATTTGCATCAATGACAACATGATCCAACAAATGGGACTTCGGGGATTTCATCTCATCGACACTTTTGAAAAATTATCGAACTGTCGACTGTCAAGCAAGTCCATGTCACCCCCAGTGACGTCACCATGTCGCATCACTTTGGAAATCCGTGACTTCGAGTATTTCTTCTCATCAACACTTTTTCAAAACTGTCGAACTGCCAACTGTTGAACAGGTCCACATCATATCTAACATTTCAGGACTTCAGTGATTTCTTCACCACGCAATATCCAATAGATTTCCCTGAACACCGAACCATCGAATCACTTAGAGAAATCCAACGACTCTACTCCTCCCGAATGATCTATGGCTGAGAGTCAATCTAGGACTTCAGAGCTTTGTGCTTCGGCTCCTTTCTCAACAAAACCTTAAAAACTCATCGAAGACATGAATTCCAAAGGACTTTGACGATTAACTTTTGTGCATCTTCTCCATATTTTACGACGAAGGATCTGTCGTCTTACGAACATATCCAATGACCCAAATTTACACTTTTTGGGCCAATACCATGGTTGTCGTGGTTTATCAAACTACTATACCTCTTGATCTTTCCAAGCATGGAAACAATGTTCTCTTGGCACTCAGGAACACTCTGAAATTTGAATTGTGTCTCTCTCAACAATAACTCCTCTAATATTTAGCTTCCATAACCAATTATATAGCCCAATTCAGGCTTAGTGCCAAAAACTACGCTCGAATACCAGATTGTAACATCCTCGGGCTTCTGTGTCAGGCAGGCGCTACAAAAAATCTCTACTCTATTCAAAATCTAATATATATGTATGTATGTATGTATGTATGTATGTATGTATGTATGGATATATGGATATATATGTATGTATGTATGTATGTATGTATGTATGGATATATATCAGAGTTTGAATAGAGTAGATATTTTTTGTAGTGTGTGTGTGTGTATATATATATAATGCAAATTTAACATATATATACATTATTCTCATACACAGATTCATGCAGAAGTGACAGTAAACACATACATGCAATAAACATAGGCAATTATGATAAAATTCATACATATACTTAAACACAACATGTAAAATTAATATAGAATTGGAACTTATCTTTTATGAGAAGACCACCAACTGCGTGCAAACCTTCCACAAACCTCCCAACCTTAGACCACACTACTCCAAGATATTAGTAGTGGGTCATCCCCGAGCTGGGACTAAACTCCACCTAGGGTAAGGGAAATATTAGGCTAGGATGAGACTACAAAAAGCTTCGCAATGCAACAGGAAGGATTCCCTCCAAGGAACCTACTTATGCCCACCACTCACAAAATATCATTTCCCGCATGCATGTCCAACCCTGGGAATATACACCTTCATTATTCCACATTCCAGTAGTTGATCCACTTCCCTTCTCAGGCTTCAACAACATGCCAAATCAGGAATTTGCAGAGCTCTATAGGTTTTGTTGGACTCCCTCAAGAAGAAATCACTTCCCCAACAGTCTCTCTCACTTAGAGAGAGTTTCTCACATGCCTGACAACTTGCTTCTTCAATCCATGGGCTTGATAAACCGCCTCTTCAAAACCACAAGCCTAACAACCTGCTTCTTCTTTCCATATCCTAAGACAAATGGGAAAGGGAGAAGGAAACTACAGAACTTGGGTAAGGTAGGGTACATCTCAACAAAACTCCAGTGTGCACAAGTTACAGAGGTTCACGATGGTCGGGGTTCAAC
Organism: Picea abies; assembly: GCA_900067695.1. Lineage (NCBI taxonomy): Eukaryota > Viridiplantae > Streptophyta > Pinopsida > Pinales > Pinaceae > Picea > Picea abies. The sequence continues at coordinate 11,820 of CBVK0100240291.1, read as the reverse complement.
AATGGAAGAAAATGGATGAATGTGTGCCTTCTCAGTGCATGATGTAATGGGGCAGAGGATGGCCAGAATGGTGAGTGAACGTGTGAGGAAAGATGGAAAGAATGGTCAGTGAACCCCCACAACGATGGATTTTACACATATATTTGCATGCATCTTGGATGACACATTGTTGTCCATGAGTTCATTCCCCTCCACTTGGAGTTCATTCCTCTCCCAAAAGGAACTTAGGATAACAGGGTTTAATTCTCGAACTTTATTATTTTAGGAAATACATTATAATATTCCCTTGGGTTAAGCCCCCAAGCTTAGCCCCTTTTTCCTAGCCTCTCAACCCCCTTCCCTTTCGCTTCCTAGTGGAGCTTAGTGCCCCATAAATATTTCTCTGTGGTCGATCTACATGCAAAGATGTATTTTTATTAATGATATTCATAATTACATGTACAAAATCAGGCTCATTGGCCTTAGCATCTAGGCTCTCCAGCCTAATAAACACATAATCCTTCCATCTCATAAACATTTGGATCACCAACCTATAAAAATAATTACAATTCCACAAGGGATCGACCTTGGGGTATTACATATTATGCTACAACTAAAGGCATTATCTTTAGGGTTTCTAAATATTCTATTGCAGAGGCCATTCAAGCTTGAAAGGATGGGGAAAATGGTTTAAAAACAAGGCCATTGAAGGAACTGATTTCAATTTATTTTTAAAACCTGAATGTCAAAATCCAATATCAAGTCATGGTATCCCAAGGATTATTTTGTAGAAGCATTGGTAGCTAGTTGAAAGGGTTGTCCATATGTATTTCACTTGTGAGTTGAGATACTCAGGGATCCATTTATATTATATGATATTTCTTGCTCATATTTCTTTGTTTAAAAAGATGAATTTTCCTTATTTTTTCTATTGAAGCCTACTCAAGATGATAGATAGAGCCAAAAATCTTGAGGGACTTGCTTGGCACTCTTTATTTCATCAAGGAATGATTAATATCCTTTATATGCATAAGATGAGCGAGAAAATTTTTCATCCTCTCAGTTCTATCACAAATAAATATCATCCATTCTCATCTAAACATAAGAAACAGAGGAAAACAGAAAAGGGGTAGTCTTCACAAAATAAAGAAAGGGGGAAAAAACCCTAGATTCTGAAAGTAATTTGATAAAAGGGAAATCTAAGGGTAAAGGAGTTATATTCTATCAAAGGAGGTCACAGATACTTAAAGAAACTATCAAACATGCTATAAAATAAGTGACATTTGAGGAACCATGGGTTCAAGAGGAGATGCATGTGGAACAGGAGGAGGAAAATCAACCTTGTGAAGTCCTTACACAGAAGATTCATTATATGAGGAAAATTCACACAAGGCCCACTAATAAGATCAGACTTAAAATTAAGGCTAGTTTTGATCCAAGTTTGTTAAAACCTACCACCATTGTTGATGAATATGAATTGAAACTTAGAACCTCTGCTCCTAGCTCATCTTAGTCTGAAAAAAGAAAAGCAATAAAAGGGTCAGTGGAAAATCCTGCAAAGAAGCCTTCAAAACAAAAAAACATTGGAAATAATAACCCATCAATTCAATCACCATTCAGGATGATTACCAGATCAATGATGAAGAGGGATGGATTATATATTTTGGCAGAGGTAGCTGGAATAATTTAGAATAAAGGTGTGAAGTGATTTTTCAGTTTTCCTAATTTATTTTTGACAAGGGATAAGAAAATTAAAATGGTGAATTCTCCTTTAAATTCATGTTGGGGCTATATATGTATTTGGAAACCTAAATTACCGAGTTGTACCTTTTTCCTAATACATATGCTATTTCCAAAACGTTTGGTAGTGCTGATCAAGCATATAGTTATCTCCTTAAGTTTATCACAAAGCAATTTTCCAGGGAACAATTTGTCTACTTTTGGTGAAAGGTATAAGTGGAAATGATGCCATATTGTCTCACAAAGGTTTAAACATGGATTGGTCAAAGGGTTAGCCATCTGTTACACATTACATAGTGAAGCATAAAGAGGGATTTTTCCCATGTTTTGTGGCATATTTTCAAGTATTTTGGTTCGATCATGTTAACTGAGTCATCTTTTGTAGTTGTCGAAGAACGAGGCATCTAATTTGAGTATGAAATTAATGAGAGATTCTTTCTATAGCACATTGAAAGCGCCAACCAGGTGGCATGCTATGGAAGAATTTTTGGAGCATTTTGCAGGATCTCAGGTCAAGACTAGTAGATGGAACGAGGACTTTGGAGAAGAATTTACAACCGTTTCTATTTTGAATGTAACTAAGTCCCATATTTTAGAGATGATTGAGCTTGAATCCCTTAGTCTAGGGATGAACAAGTGTTATATATTTTATGAATTTCAATATGGAAGGGGTTGGAGTGTGAAGGAAGAGACTCTTGCTGCATGTAATATTTCTGATATCAATACAAATTATTCAAGCATAAGTACTTGAGAATTTCTTCAAAGATTCATGTTATGGCATCTTACGGTCTATTTATACGTGTTTTTTTTTTATTTTACTCAGTTACTTCCATTAAATATTTTTCCTCATGTTTGAATGGAGACTATGTGAACCGGAATTTATTCTTATTAGTTCTTTGTTTTGTTAGCATTCAAGCATTGCTACTATTCCATCCTTATATTATGAATGGGTATGGAATTCATCAAATGGTAATATATATATTTACATTTGTTTGAATTTCATTCTCAACATGAAAATGGTTTCATAATTCATTCTTGGCTAAATGATCTACTCTGATAATATTGTCTTTCTTATTCTATCACCATACTATAACAATTCAAATGTCTAGCCTGATGCCATATATATTTCCTTTGAGTATTCATGTTCATATTCATGTGATTGATATATTTGAGTTTGACTCCATGCCCAATGAAGATATTCTCCTCAACTCTGCCATAATCTCATTTTATAAACCCTATAATTTAAGAGATCTAGCCTTTTGACGAAATTCCAAATCAATTCTTTCAGTGATTGATTTGAAGAGAGAGAGAGCCCTCTCTGGGTTTGAAGGGATAGATTCCATCCTCAATTTGGTTTTTCGTTACATTTGTGACTTTCCTCCACAGCCAAGGAAATTTACGGAGTACTAACATGTTGTTCAACAACATTAAACAAAGATTTTACTATGACTTTCATTACAATTTATTTTCTACCATACCTTCTTTAGTACACAAATTTCTACTCAACAAAGGAGTCAACCATATTGTATACTATTGAAATCATCTATCCACACCTATCAATACTGACTGGAAACAAAGACAACAAGACTGAGAGAAATTCCTTGAAGATGACTGCAAAGACACCAAGGAAGATTGATAAGTATTTTTTAACAAATAAACATGGATAACACTTGCGCCATCATCGACCTAGAGTAATTCGGGATCAATGATGGGGTTTTTTTTTCTATTAGTTTCCTCAATTGTAGTGTACCTAATCAAACCACAATGAAGATAAATTGTGATAGAATAAGAAAGAAAGTTCACTAAAAATAAAATAAAATATACATTGGATGAACAGACAAAGAAAGGAACTAAGTGGAGAATGTTGTCCTATACACCCTTGGTCAACATTCAAAAGTTAGAAAGGGAAAAAAGGAAGAGGAAAATAGAAGAGATTCATAATGTGAGGGAACCCCATCATTCGAATAGGAAAAACCATCAGTATTGGTAGATCATTGGAGCATTGGACCAATCTAAGTATGGTGATGATACACTAGATGCAGTAAGAGGGGAAACCCCAATGGTTCTTGAGTGGAGTAAAAACTTGTATTTGGTAGAGGATAACATTGGAACCCTAAAACTATAAAAATACTATTAAAATCATGGAAGAGGATGACTTAGGCCTCACATTACAATAATATCCAATTCTGGAAGTGGAAAGTCCCTGAATAAGAGATTCCCCCCAACAATGGTTGCATATTGATACTGGACCATCTTCGGTGTGGTATCGAGTGGATGATCAAGGAAATATAAGAGATATATTATTTATTTAGATAACCCAGAACAAACAAATATAGGAAGCAATCAAAATTATGAAATCATACTCCTACACATAAAGGATCTCATGATGCACCCCCTACCGAATTTAACACCTGAAGAAAAACATGATCACTCGACTGATAGTCATGATGAAATGACATTACTGCAAGAATGAAAAATTACCAAGTATATAGATAAGAGGTACCAAATGGATGAGATATCCCTAGAAAAATAATTTATTGAAGTAAACAAGGATACTAAATAATTGTTCATGAAACTTGAATCATCAACCATCCCATTCAAAAATATACCTCAACTAAAAGTTTAAAAATCAACAAAATCGACTCCTCCATCCAATTGATCAACACAATCGACTCAAAATTATCCCAAGTCGGCCTCTCAAAGTTTATACAAATGAGTCACAATGATTTTTAAATCTATGAAGGGGATGGAAATCCCAAGAGACATTGGTTTGTTTATGATAAATTTTGGGATGCCTTGGACATCACTAAATAAACCAAGCAAATGGCTTAGTTTACTAGGGATTTAATAAAAATATCCTTGGCATGGTTTCTAAATTTGATTGAAAATCAAACCAAGTATGAATCTGAAATCAAAATACATTTCCTCTATTTCTTTAAAGCACAATATAACAATCATATCACGGCTCAAATGTTAAAATAAATTAAAAAAAACTGGGTGAGTCTATCAAAGAATATGACAAAATATTCAAAGATTTCTTGAGTCATATTCCTTACATAATACATGCCTAATTATTGTTCTGATGGTAATTTGTACTATTGTTACAAAACATTTGTGGACTAGTGAGAATGCATGACATTTGAACATGTAAAGAATCCTTACAAAAGGACCAACAACTAAAAACCAGCGAAGACTGGCCTACATTGTCAACTGAGACAAAAATGGAAGGAAAAAAGGAGATGTTGCAACAATCATTGAGAGACTCGACTATCAAAATAAGTGACTTTTGGTGCACAAATTGCATGAATGAGGGACATACGAAACATTATTGCAAGTATAAAGAGAATTCTAAAAGAGAATTGCAAGTCCGATGGATCCAAGTCAAAATTTATTGTGAAATATGTCAAGTTATTAATAATCACAACACCTGACATTACCTCGGTGATATAAAGAATGTCAAAATGGTGTGGAATCTGTGAGGAGGAAACTCGCTCCACATGGTAATTCCAAATTAAGTGGGAAAACAAAGAAAACTTTGATGCAGTCTGTCATATGCAGGAAGTCGATCATAATATGGAGGGAAATAATTGTGAAGGATACTAAGAGAGAGGGAATGGACATCAAGGATAAAGAGGTGGATATCAAGCTAGAGGAGATTACAGAGGAGGATACCAAGGTAGAGGAGGCTTAAAATGTGTATATAATGGTTGTTATGGTCAAGGAGGGAACCAAAGTCGAGGGACAACATATTGTTACATTTATTTAAAAGTCGACCATATGAGCCTTGATTTCCTGTTCAAGGAAAGAACCAACCTTACTTTATGTACTATATGGGGAGTCAATGATCATTCATGAGAAGACTACCCTATTGTGCTAGAGAAAACCATAAATGAAATAACATTCAATATTTTACAAAGTGTCCCATGTTGGTTATGGAGCCTGATTATCTTCCTGATTCATAGGTATTTGTTTTTAGTCATGTTTATATACCAGCAAGACTTTACACCTCATAAGCATGTACACTCCTCCACACGGGGGAGTGAAAGGGGGGGTTACGTGTCCTATGGGGTCTGAGGGAAAGCAGGCCCCCAACGAGGATTCGTAGGACAACGTTCCCCAATGTGGGTGTGGGGGAGAATCCACCGAAGGAAAAATTTCCTTGTAAATGTATATTGTAATTTCATAGTAAATCTAGACCGTTCATTATAAGGTCACATATCTGATTGTAGAATTTATGTTAGGTTTATTTGGCCTAGAAGGAAACCCTCTTTTATGAGGGAAATGTATTATGACTATGTGTGATTGTGAATATTGTATTCTGAGAGAGGAGACTGTGAGAGAAAGAAGAGGAAGTTACAACTGGTGTGTTGTAGGTTGTATCCCTTCATTTGTTGGATAATAATAAAGGAAGGACTTGGATATTTATTTGGTGGATGTATCCCACACTGGGTTGTGTATCGTTTCTGTTTAATTTCCACATTTGTTTTATTGTATTGCCCTGCGATCCTATTTTTTGTAACATCCCAAAGAATCAAGTTGTTAATGCAAATAATTTGAATGCGATTACATGATCATAAGTAGGAAAAGAAAACCATATTTCAAAGGAGTCTCAAGTTCGAGAAGAAATAAAGATTAATTATTATCCTAACCTTGACCATGAGAAGAAAATCATGAGGGAATACTTTAAATTTTTCGACCAAGATGATTATGATGAACATGTACATATAAGTGAGCAACAAAAAAATAGTACAATAGGAATAAAATATGTCATATTGGATGAATTCCTTAAACTGGAGAAGAATTAAGTTGGAAGACTACTACAACTATTGGATATTTCAAGGAATACAAAGAGGGACAAAGTTCATACAAAAATCTAAGCCAACTATCACAAGACAAAACCCTCAATGACTATGACCCACATGTCGACTTGGATATAGAAGGTTATATGGTTCCTTAAGCTATAGTTGATTTTGGATTTGAAGTGAATTACACCCAAATGAAACATAGATCAATATGGCAAGACTTGGACTCACGATATCTACCAACTTCTCAAAACTTGGAGACCAAAGATTCATGGAACCAATCAAGATACTAAGGAATGTAAAGACTATCATTATGGGAATTCTAACATTCCTCGACTTTGAAGTAATAAATTTGGTCGAGGGAATTACCGCATACACAAAATTGGTTGATCAACCTTGGGGGAGAAAGATGAAACAAAACATCTGCTTAGAAATAGATATAATTAAACTTAAGGGTAATAGGAAGAAAAATGCTATACCACTTGATTGAAAGAAGGAAATCCCTAAATGGAGCCTTGGGAGGAATATGCAGAAGCAAAGATATTTTATGAAATAATATAGGAGGAAAGGAGTAATTTCAAACGAAATGTAAAAGTATATATATTACATGGTTTTCCCTCATCAACTAGATAAAACTCAAATACTAAATTATACAAATAGAAAATGGAGAGCTATGAATCGAAAGGAAATAATGTTGGACGATCGAGGCCATTCTTAAATCTAAGTTTTGATAATGTTTCTCCATCAATGAGGTACTTTCAATATATGAAAATAAAGTGAAACAAATCATGAATCTTCTATAGATTGACATAAAAATGTGCATAGTACCTCTTCTCATATTCGAATAACGTGATTCCTCATCAGTCCATATCCATGAAGTCTCTAAAGTTGTCGATGATCAAGGTCGACTACAAAGTATGGTATAGTATTTCACTGTATAACAATTAAGGTGGTGGGACACTCATATCTGATGTATTCAAACTTGGAATACTACAACTTTATATTTTGTAGAATTCTTTGGAGGAAAAAAATTATCAGTAGCTACAAACATCCCAAAATTTAAGGAATCATTCAATCCTATCGCCCACATTCATCAATGTGAAAAATAAATGGAAAAGAATCAGGTATATAGATGAATGAGTATGGTCCCACATGTTCCCAAAGAAATTGGACAATATACCATATAAGTGGTATAAAATAAAATAAGTGGGTGGGGAGACATTCAATTGGAATGACTTAAAGAAGAACTTCATTAGATATTTTGAGTTTAGACCTTCACCTTGCCTATAAAATTCATAACGTACACTGGATTGAATTTTAAGATATTTCTTATTTATGTAATGAATTTGAGTTCAAGTATAGATATTATTTAGGTATTTTACAATTATACAAGAAAAAACGCAACCCTATATATTGAATGATAAGTTACAGGGTATCTTCTCATCATCATCAAGCAAAGATGAATACATGGAAGTCAAAGATGGGATTAATCTAGAAAATGATCAATATGATTCAACAAAGGTTATTTGTATAAGAAAGCACACAATTATGACTATGAGATGGATTACATATTGACCTCAACCTTCCAACATAGATTTCTAGCAATGCATTTATTAGCATAACTAAAATGAGGAGAAATTAATGGAGTATTCAATACACACATTATTCAAAATAGGCCTTGATGATGATTCATTTGTATCTCAAGATCTAGGAAATGGGTATCCAAGATTTTTGGTGGAGAGATGAATTTAATAGTAACCCATATACCCATTAAAAATATCCAAGACTGAAATCATAATTTATGTCAATCATCTACACACCAGACCTGTAGTAGCTTGGACAAACGATCACAATTATGCACTAAAGATGATTGGCGATGTTCTAGATTCAAACCATAAATATGTGTTCCATGAATATTGAGATTGTAACCACTATTGTTTATGTTTTGATTCCATGTAATTGCATTGGGCACAGACTTAAACTTTGCAAGTTATGATTGTTACCATATTCCAAAATCATAGGGTTTAGTTATAGTTTTTAATTCAAGTTATTGAATATACTAAACAATTAAGATTTAGTTATGGTTGATACCAATTCAAATGCTATATATATGACCACTAACATTGGATGGGTGGATATAGATACAATGTATGATATTGGGGAATTTCATGAATAAAATATAGAGCCCTTATGACTCTGTTCAACAACTTCTGAAATGGCCACTGTAAGTTTATTTCTATTCTAATTTAAACGTTAAATATTGTTGTAGAAGATCCCAACATCTATATTTCTAGAGGGGGGCCACTCTAGAGAGAATAAGTTGTTGATATCTAGGTTATTTATATAATTTTATTAGAATACATGTTTGTTTAATTCCTATAGCTTGATCACTTTTTGTAGTATGAATTTTCTTTTACATTTACTTGGTAATTCATTGTCAATCGCAAACTCCAGACTTATGCATGTTGAGAAATGATAATAACAATAGTCAAAGAGAACATGGTCACATTGTGCATTACCTTGAAGAGCCAAGGACTAGTTGAAATATCACAATAATTCATGTTAATATGCATAACTTGTTATTAATGAATGAGTGTTTAATTCAAGTGTGTTTACTTTTTCTCAAGTGTGGTGTGTTTATTTTTTTGCAAGTTTTGTGTGTTTACTTTTTCAAAAGTGTAATGTCTTTGATTTTCCATAATATCATTTCATTTCTTAGATAGAAATGAAATTTATTTTCCAAAGAAAAATGATAGGAAAATAAAGTAAATAGAGAACCTAGAGCACACACATACAATGCGTGACATCTCGCAAGTTTCTCTAGAACTCTAGGTTAATAAGTAATTGCATAGTCTCTTTTATTTCTCTTTATAGGGAAATAAATTAGCCCGTCAATTACCATGTAGAATCTTTACCTATCAACTTATTTTTGGGTCCTCAAATCATACTTTTTTTGTCACTTTCATATCATACTTTTCCCTCCAAAACCTATACTTATGAAACAAGTTACACTATTTTACACTTTTTTCCATGATTATCTTTCTTAGCTAAAAAATTTGTATATTGAATAATATCCAAGGTAAATTGTTCGTTCTAAGCATATTTATATTCTTCTTTATGGAATTTGGTTTAAATGGTTATTACTATTAATGAGTCACTACAAAATCTTTGATTTTGTAGTAACTCAATTATATTTTTGTAGCCACTAAGTTCTCATGTAGAAGAATCGTTGGTCTATGTGGTTACACACACTCCAAGTGAGGATCAAAACTTGGAGAAGATGCAATATAAGCACTAGATTCTCATGCACCTTTCAACCCAGGTCAACAGTCCTCCAAGTCAGTGCAGGAGCATAGTCAAAGTTGTGGTCAACACATGAACAAATGGAAAACCGTGCGAGTTGGATCCATGTCAAATAAGCACGAGGTGGAAACAATTTTGAATGAGAGAAATTCATGCAACTTGTAATGAATTTCTCCATATGTGGGTTGATAAAGTTCATTTCATACAACCACGAATATTCGATATCTAAATTTCAAACTTGTGCTAGAATAGCAAAGACCGTTTTGTAGTGTCAATTGTGAGCATATGAAGGGGAATCTAGAAAATCAAGGACATGGGTTTTATGCAGAATGGGCCCATTTAGGTGAGAAAAGAGAGGATTGCTTAAAAAGGGAAATACTTGGGTGATATGGACGATTCTCTAAAATGGATTTTCTCAGAGTTGTTGTTGCGGCCAATTTGAGGATCTGTGGGTTGTGGATCTATACGATTTTGTTTGTAATGTATAAATATTGGTTATGAGAACCTTCATGAGGAATAATATGATGATATCAAACTACTGTAAACTCATATTTCTATTCTGAATTAATAAAAAGTAGTATTGGTTACTCTTCTATTGTATGAGTTGTGTGGTTTAAGTTTATAAGTTCTTTTCTAGTAGTGTTCCTTGAGCAAGGAGGGCCTGTTAAGGAGGAGTGTGCTTATTAATTTATTGTTGTTATTTCTTTCATTATTTAGTTGTTTGGTTTATATATATTTTTTTTCATTTCCTGCAATTAATTTATTTATGTTTGCAACATAAGAAGACTAATATACAACAATCGTTAATTAGAAAAAGGATTGGTATTTTAGTTACAAGAAATCTCATTAATTTAATGATTGAAAGAATGTGATTGGTTTATAATTAATAATCTAGTATTTTGATGGTATCAAATGATTAGAATCATACTTGTGTTTTTATTAGATCTATTTATTTATCATTAGCAATTACTCTGTTTTTTTTGTAGTTAAACAAAAACTTTGTTTTTGTAGCTAAACAACAAATAGTTTTCCTTTTGCATAGTAATCATTTAGAAATAGATTAGAAACTAAGGATTGCATATATTTTGCATGCACTTAATCAGTTTATGAACCCTGGGTTGATTATTTAATGTAGTAGAGTTCACCTAATTGAACTAAATGACAGTTCCATGGGATAAAATCTATCTAAGAACATCCCCTTCTCTACAGGAGTACACAAGAGCACTCCTAGCATACCTCATGAACCTCCAGTATCAACATCGATGGCACCTTTATCCACTATTCTTCCATCCACCTAATTGGATGTATCATATGTGAACCATGTTTCTTGTAACTATGGTAGGGGGTAGGGGGCATGATCCTTGCATGCTAAATATACACCCAATAGGGGGCGTCCTACCCACCTACCCATACTTGATCATTTTCTTCCATCACCATCCGATGGGGGGGGATCTCGAGCTTGGGTTCATGATGGCCCCTATGGACAATTTCAGAGTTGATCAATATCCACTCTAATCCTAGGCTCTGACATCCTAGGTTAGGAATAATATAATGTCATTCGATGGCCAATATATCCTACCATCCTCACCAACAGACTATCTACACATTGAATATAGCCGATTATTGGTACCACATATTTTTATTTTTATTTTTTATAAGTTAGTTGTATTATATATAAAGGGCCTTCCTAGACCAAAAAAAGATGCAGAGTACAGAGAATATTTGTGCTGTAGTTACTGGACTACCCCAACAGAGGGGAAACCAGTCCAGCTAGCATAGAAGTCAAACATAAGTGGTGGAACTGTCTAAATATACTGTTTGAGACTAACTAGACAGCACGAAAAGGTAAAAATACTAGAGAAACTAGAAGTGCACTAAAGACCTTATACATATGGCAGATGAACTGGCCAGGTGACATGGATATCCTCGGACCATGGCTCCTCCTCGACATATGTCACTCCATCGTCCCACTGCTTCCCCGTTTCCATGCTACCCC
>CBVK0100240290.1:0-13586 GCA_900067695.1 Picea abies | reverse complement strand
CCAATTGGAAGGTTGACATGGGTAAGTGTTAGCATTGATGGAGTGCGCAACATGGTCGATTTCGAAGTGATCGAGATAGTAGATGGAAGCACCCCTTAACCAACACTCCTTAGACTTGATTGGGCCTTTGAAAACTAAACTATCATTGATCTAAAGAAGAGAGAGATGATATTTGAAGTAGAAAGCTTGAAGGTTACTGCACTGTTGGATCCTAATGAAGGAAGAAGATATGTAGAACAATCTTGGGAGAACCCAAAGCTTTCCAAGCCCAGGAGAATAAAACACTTGCAAAGGATCCTTCATCTACAATACTTCAACAAATGCATGTTAAATTAAATCTAACCAATATGTGGAAAGGTGTAGAAGATGGAAGGCGAGGCTCAACAAGATCATTCTAATCAAAGGAAACCATCCTAGGAGTTGGGGAGTGTACTCGAAGAGAGTGGAATTTCACCTTGTTCAGAAGGTATTGAATTGGAAATGCTAAAGACAGTCAAAATATGCATCACTCCCCAAAAGAAGAGTTGGATCAGTCGAATAATTCATCGACAATATCACTTTGGAAGACTCGTCACTCTCCAAGAGAAGGGTGGGATTGGTCAAAGATTGCATTGGCACGAACACTTCCTCAACCAATAGTTGAATAGGTTTCTAGGAAGTTGAAGATGACTCATAACTAGAAGGGCCATCAGATAAGGACCATGCTCTTCATACCACATGAATAGAAGGGCACATATAAGTAAGGCGATCTCCCTTGCAAAGCTTACAAGGGAACTTAGGATTATGTCCTATTCGTCTAGGCTTCTCAACAATATCAATTCCCCCAGCATGACTTGCTGTGGATGGTGGGTTTCCCCCAACATGACTAACATAGGATGGTTTCTTGCTCCCAACATGACTTGCAGTGGTTCGAAATATGTCTCCAACATGCTTGGCAGAGGTTGGTGACATTTGTCCAATATGACTAGTAGTGACTAGACTCATGCCCCCAACATGACTTGCAACGATTGGTTGCATATCTCCAACATGACTTGTAGAGGTTGGTTTCTTGTGTTCAACATGACTTGCAAAGGTTGTTGACATATGTCTAGTATGAATGGAAGTGACTAGACTTTCACTCCTATCATGACCAACAGAGGTTGAGTGCAAGTCTCCAACATGACTCACAAAGGTCGGTGATTTGATGCCAGGACTTTCAATGACTTGACTTTCTCTCCCAGCATGACTCATAGAGGCCGATTTCTTTCCCCCAGCATGACTAGCAGAGGCTGGTGACTGGTCTCCAACATTACTCGCATAGGTTGGTGACCTGATGCCAATATGTCTTGCAATGACTCGACTTGCGCTCCCAATATGACTTGCAGAGGTTGGTTGCTTGTCTCCAACATGACTCCTAGAGGTTGGTGAACTAATGCCATTATGACTTGTAGTGACTGGAATTTTTCCCCCGACATGACTCGCAGAGGTTGGTGATTGGTCTCCAACGTGACTAGTAAAGGTTGGTGATTTTTTCTTCTTACTCTTCCTCTTCCTATTCCTTTTAGACTTCTAGTTACTAGTAGCTAGACTTTCATCGTAAGAGGGAGAAGGAGGAGAAGTAGACTTCACAGATGCAGAGGATAAAGGGTCAACATCCATTTGATGCCTGTGACATAAGGTGATTATCTAATAAACATCAAGAGAATTTAGAACATTCAAAGTGGTCTACAACCAAATCGATAGTCCAACATTCAACCCAAGAATGTTCAAAGTGGCCATCAAGGGGGCACCAACATTTCCAAAGAAAGGAAAAACACAAGTATCCCCTTGGACAGGGGTCCCTTGGTTGGTATCCTCGAGAACTTTGGCCATATCATTTTTATGCACAGGTTCGTCCCTTGCGGGATTGTTCATGTCCATAAAAGTCTCATGCACTGACTCTGCTCAACCAGTGGTATAAGAACCCACGCCTTCTAGGATGTGGCTCCACACTTTGAAGAAAAATACCAGGGGTATTTACCGACTAGTGGAGTGGTTGTTCAACCACCCTGAATCAATGATCAAAAAGTGGTGACATTGAAACAACCTAAGGAAAACTACACAAAGTAGTACTCCAATAAAAATCCCTAAGAGAAACATTGCAATCAAACAACTTTTCCAAATCTTCAGCCCAAATGGATGCGGTCCTGAGTCCAAAGCAATGAAAAATTGGAAAGGGACCTTCCAAACGAAGGCATGGGTTGATTAAGTCTCATGGACCAATGAAAGAATGAGTGAGAAGCAATTATCTTGACCTCCAATAACCATCCTTATCCAGTGCAAGTACCCACGCTTTGCGGGGCACCCTCCAGTATTACTTAAAAGTGTGATATGAAATCTTCCCCAAGTACCACGACAAGCCCCAATAGTCACCTCTGAGATCTCTAGAAAAATAAAATAAGGTCACCAACTCACGGTCAGCGTCCAGAGAGGGTATTTTTGACAGTCGGTATCAAACGTATGGGTAAGGTAACAAACCCTGAAGCTTCGAAAGTGCTTCCTCTCACAAAGGTAAACACACTAGTGAAAACCCCAATATATAATATTTCCACTACACATAGTCAAGCTTCGGAGGGGAAATCTCCTTGGCTCTCCTTCACGCGACCTCATTTTTAGCTCTTGTGTTAGAGGAGGCTCCTGTCTATACTTATGCCACAATTAGATTTGAGACTCTCCCTAGCTCAGACTCCTATTTTTTTTCAATGGCCTTGGAGAATTATCTCTCTAATCCTAATCCAAGGTCCTAACCCTAAACTTGTTTTTGAACCCTAAAAACAAAGTCTAGCACATTTTGAGTTTACCATTAATTTTAGTGGTTGTTTTTACTCAAGGGGTGTGAAGGTGCAACTAATGTTGTTTGAGACTCTTGCAAAAATGAAACTTATAAGAACACTGGCAAACAAAAATGTACATTAATTCTTCAAATGAAAAAGAGTTTCAACAAGAAAATGTATGAACAATCCTTCAAACCTTAAAATGATTTTTTTTTCTTTTTCAATTAACAATGCAAACAATGCAAAGAAAGAAAGAAACTTAACTCGCATAAAATTAGGTTTTTTTTTTCTTCTGTCAAAGGAAAACTAATAAAAGATGCTAGAAGAAACTACAGGATCTATGATTCATGGACCCCCCATTAAAAAAAAAGTAAATCATTTTTCTTTAAAATCTAAAATAAAAGTAAGCCAAGAATCCTAGGAAATCAAGAGCAAGGTATTTTTCTTTTTATATATGATAAAATTTCATATTTCAATAGAGAAAATCCAAAAAGGGTCTCAAGACAACCCAAGTAACTGAACAAACCAAGCACTAAACCCAGAAATAAAAAGAGATTTTTTTTCAAAACTCCACATTAACACAGGTCTGAGAGTGTGTGCAGTGAAACTCACAAATATCTGTGGGCTATAGAAGAGAAACTCACAAACTTGTAGAACAACAACACGTAGATGGCTAAGCAAGCTCAGAAAAATAAAAATCCACTCCAGGAAAGAGGGCTTCAAAACTTGAAAACAATTCCTGAGAGGCTAAAAACTCTGTGAAAAAACTCAAAAAATACATAAAACACAACAAGGCAAAAAAGGGACCCTAAACAAACTGACCCAAACTAGGATATCCCCTAGTATGGTCGCCAATTCTATTGACGGGATATTTCCCCAATGATTTTGGGTTGAAATCATAGCAGATCAAGACTATATAGAGAAGATATAAATCTTCCCTCCAAGACAAACATGCAAATACTGAAAGAACAACTACTTTACAAGGAAAAGTTAGGGGAGAAAGAGGGAGAAAGGGTGCACCTTAAGTCTCTCATTTGAGGTCGATCCCACTCCTTTCCCTTTATGAGCTCCATATCCTTTTTTCCAAACAACCTACAAAATGGACACAATACAAGAGATGTTATGAAGGTAGTTACATGATCAAAAGGTATACATGTCATATGTCATATTCAAAGTAAACTTAATAACAAAAAACATACAATGAACACATGACAGGAGGGAAAACAAACTCTTCTATTAACACCAAATCAGAAAGGTAAGTTACAATCTTGTCTCGCCTTTGGCACTGCCTGAAAGCCAATTGTCCGGGTTCCTCCAAGAATCCCTCGAGCATAAACTCAACCACTATACTCTTCCTTGGATGACCTGAATAGGGATAAGGATACACCCTATAGCCATATAGATAAGAAAGAGATGTTGGAAAAGGAGTTTCAGGATAAAAGGGGTGTTGCTCAGAGGATTATAGGAAAGGGAGGCTTGCTAGATGTTGGCAGCATAATATTTCACCAAGGGACTTCCCCATGTCTTAGCCCTCAATGGTGCTTTTATATCTTCCTCAAGAGGTTGGGGAAGTTGGAATCTATTTTGTACGAGCATGGGGACATTGGGAAATGAGCCCACCCAAAAAGTCAGAATTATTTTATTTTTTCCATTTTTTGAGGGAATTTGTGGGCTGCAAACTAGGAAGTCATTGATGTCCATGATTTGCATCAAAGGAGCCCACGGATATGTGCAAAAGACATTTTTTTTAGAATATTTTAATGAGGAAATTTGGGAAAATGTCTTATGAAGCCAACGAAAAGGATTAGGCTATGGCACAAATGAATAGGTAAGGAATTGTGTGCTATAACGATTACCACCTCACTAAACACCCATAATCCTAACATATGTCATGATATATTCACACCATGTGTTGAGCACTAAATGGACTTGTGTGTCTCTCATGATTCCTCGATGGAAATATTTGACACTAGTCATTCTCATGTAGTTCACCTTGGGCAATAATATGTGTAGAATGTTGACATGTATTGAAGATACAATGACAAAATAGACATGTTCTTCTGGATTCATGTAACTGTCAATTTATTTGACAATAGAACCTCCCAGTGTTTGACACATGGAGAAGGGGGATGATGGTGGGATGAAGCCAACTGTAGCTTGGAAAATTTTGTTACATGCCACCACTGATATCAAATGGGGAATTTCACACTCTTTCAATTCTTAAGTCTTCTCCATTAGGATGTATCTATGAAAATACAAGTTACTCTAATTTGGTCCACAAAAATTATATTCCCAAATTAATCTAAGGCAGGTCCACACCTCTAGTTTCACGGAGAATTCTACATATATGGATTGATGCGGTGACACTTGTACTACAACCATATCTATTAAATCATCATTATGTGTACCTACATGGTATGTTATTGATGTGGATTTGGACATGTGTCACATTGCATCTATGTTATGTGTAGTCTTAAATGTGCCTACCTACACCCCTATCGAGGGGTATTATTGATGTGGAATCCAAATCATATTTTTACCTAGAGAATTATTGCATGTGGATGAAGAAAAAAGGCGTGAACCATTTCCTCTTGAATCAGATCTAGTGGTTTATGCCTGGGAAGAGAGAGGAAAGGTGTGCATAAGAAGATGAAATCACTAGATCTTCAGATGGTAAGAGAATCAAAAAAAATTGAGGATTTGAAAGGAAGGACATAAATGTTTTTAAATATATCTACCCAAAATCATGTTCCCATAACCATCCAAAGAAGAGAGAGAAAAATAACCTTAAGAAACCTTGACTAAACACCCAAGGAATAAGTGTTTTTCCAATACAATTTTTGACAAGGGACTTAGAAAATGACCTTATCCATCGAAGACAAGGACCACTTATGCTAAAAGTGTAACATCCCCAGCCACCCTAGGCTAGGCCACATCACACAACCTCAAGTTCTATATCTCTTAGTCAAACAAACCGTAACATCCCCGGCATAATACTGAGCAATGTTACTCTAAAATTTCACTATGCAAATTCTACTCTAACACAAGTCCATGCAGTATCACTTGAAGTAACGTACTCAACCCAAGTTTGAGTCATGCCAAACAACTTATAATAGTGGAAGAAACTTAAATAATTGTGCACACCAATATAGTGAACTCACAGTACAACCATGTGCACAACCACCCTGGCATCATATGCCAATTCTGATTTCCTCATGCGTAGAATCTAATTCCCTGCACATACACATGAATTTCCAGCCTCTTGGTGTACATGGGATACTTTCCTACGCACTCAGCCACCCAATCCTCTTCTTGAATACACGTAACCAAAATCACAAGATTAACTTAATAGTCATGGATATCATCAATTATCATACTCATGCACAAAAACAATACAGGATATAAGTACGATACTTACAGGTGAAATCATCATTAAACATAATAACAACAATTACTTATATGTGACTACATACAAGGATTAACCCATATAAATCATAGACAAATATGCACACAATAAACAAGACAAGAACATAAAGAATGCTTATCTTTATGAAAGTCACCAGCTGTTCCACCCGACCATAAACTTTGTTTCTCATAAGATTTCAGCAACAGGTCACCCCCAATCTGAGGCTCAAACTCCACCAGGGGAAAATTCTTCTAGCAACAAGATAAGGTCTAAATCTCAACAGAATTTCTCAGTCCTAGGTTTTCGCAGCTACAACTAGCCCACAGTCCCTCATTCCCCACACACCTGTCACACCAAAGGAAGTGTGCACCTTCTTTGCTCAATAGTCTTTCGGTTGCTCCACTTCCCTTCCAAGGTTACCAACAACATGTCGATCAGGAATTCTTTGATCCCTAGGACTATTTCTCAGCACATCAGGGAACAATTCTCATCAATACTCTCACTTGGAGAGTATGCTCATGGGTGTGACAACGACTTCTCAACGGCCAATCTCTCACCCAGAAAGACTGCTCATGGTCTGTAAACCTATCTCCTCGACAGTAACGATGATTATATCCCCACAAATCCTTACAACATTCTCTGTATAGATAAGGTAATAATTGGATTTTCCATACAGTCTGACCCCCTTCTATTCACGAGATCTTTCCACATGATTTCCTCCTAGATTGCCCCTTTGAATAATGCAAAATCCCCCCAAAATACACTAAGGCCAACAATATATATTGCATGCCTTCAAATTTACACTTTTCACCTTTAGAAGTAGCTTTAAGACACTAGGTAAATTGTTCCCTACCCTCAAGAACTTAGGATAAAAACATATCCACATTACACTTTTTGGAAATATTATTAAAAATTCCCCCCTTTTCCCATTTTTGGTGGAGTTGGCCCACCATCTCATTTCTTCTGAGTTAGTCTACATGCAATGATGCAATATTGTATTAATAACTAGGATTATATTTACATGGATAGGTGCACTAGTTTTTTTGTATCCGGGTTCACCAGTCCAATAATCAGCTCACCAGCCCAATAGTCACACATGCTCTTATATATATATGCACTCTGAGGTCATTACTATGCACTTACCCAAGTGCATGCAACACTGTGAAATGTGTGCACTTACCCAAGTGCATGCAACACTATGAAATGTGCGCAATCTGTCTTTGATAATAATTTTCCGCGCACTATTCAGGCGTGTGCAACACCAAAACTTAGTGCCAATGGCTCACCAACCTAAATGTATACATTACACTTCCAATTGGTACCAACGACTCACTAGCCTATATGTACAATTATAAAGGGTCCATATCAGGGACATTACAATAATCCCTTGATGGAATTAATGTGTGATCCAGATTGACGCTCTCATTTGTGCTCAAAGTGTCATTTGATGTGAAGGCACGTACATTCAATATCCTTGTTAGTAATTGTTCATTTGAATGGTGACTTGTACCAGAAGAGTTATATATATATTTCAACTGAAGAGATGGTGTCATCGACTTGGTTTCACGTTGGTTCTTGGTGCTTAGGAAGGAAGACAGAACAAAGATTCGGGATTTCGACGGTGTTTTCGCCCCCTCCATTGGCCAGTTCCCCTCCAACCTTCAGGTTTTTACCCCTATCATTTATTGCTTTCTGCTTTTGGGTTTTTTCTTCCTTGCACCTGTTATTGGTTGGTACTTTCCTATTTGTGAGGGTCCCTAGAATTAATGAAAATGGTTTTATGGAAATTGTTGATTGGAGCTTCGAGGTTACAATTTTGAATCTTAGAATGAATTCTAGTGGTGATGTGTGGGTTTTTTGGACAATTCGAAGGACCCATATTCAAGTCTTCAACTCTATTCGAGTTTTGCTTCAATCCCCGGTGTCTTGGGTGGTATTAGTGGTGAGGTGCCCTTTCAACTTAGCACAACTGATAATTGTTGCATGGTTTTTAGTTTAGCGGGGGTTTGTGCTCTGAGATTGAATGCCTATGCTTAAGACTCTTCAATATCAGTTCGCTCTAGGGTCTCCCTTCGACTAAATTTTAATATTCCTGCTTATTTCTCTTCTTGTTGTTTGGTCTTTGTTTCCACAAGCATTTACGGACACATCAACAATGGTGGATGGAGGAAAAGAATCGATTCTTCTGTAAATCATAATTTTATTATATCTAGTACTGAAATTACAATTGGCTTTGGCTTCAAGCTTGTCTTAGCAGGATCCAAATGTGCTTTGTTTGGTTTGGCAATGGAACCCACTTGGAGGGATATCAAGCATATTCTTCGGCGACATGAAGACATTTCAGAAGCAAATAGAGTTGTTATTCAACAATTGACTGTTATGGTGGAAAATATGGAGCAGGTTCTCTCAAGGCATATTGAAAGTTTGGAAGCTAAATGTCAACATTTGAGAGCTCTGATATTGCCTCAACATGAACAATTTTCCATCATTGATCAAGTATCTATAACATCCTGACATAGTCTCTCTAAAGAAGGACATGGAGGTAAATAAATTGTTCCAGTAGAGGTCAAAGAAGAATCTCCACCTCAAAGTGGAGCGCAGGGGATCCCAGATCATGCTTCAAATAATAATTAATGTACTACAAGGTTATCTTTTTGAGGGGTCAATTCATGAAGAAATATTGTTGTCAAGCACCTTGTAATTTTCTGCAGATAGTATGTAATTTTTATAGTCTACCCATAGCAGGAGGAATCATGGCCATGAGCCGAAATTTTGTGTCAGCACTACTAAAGTTTTGTTGTTTGCGATTGTGCAGTTGTTATATAATATAAAGCTTCAGTTCCTTAAAAAAAAAAAACATTAGGCACACCTTGTCTTTGATAACAATTCTTCATGCACTACTCAAGTGTATGAAACACCAAAACTAGGAGCTAATGACTCACCAGCCTATATGTACAATTACAAAGGGTTTGGATCAAGGTCAATACAAAAAGGATTCAACTCCTAAGAATGTCATGCAAGGAGAACCCAAGCATGCCAAAAAGGGATTGGATTCTTAAATTCTTATGAACTCAAAGGGATTATTGCAAGGGACTTTCCAAAGTTGAAAGGGTGCCTACAAAAAATGTAGGTGATAATACTCAAATGAAACTTCATTACCAATGCAACTCATGGTCACATAATGTGATCTAGCACTCCAAATTTGTGGATTTGATGTTATACCTAGATGGCTTTGCAAAAAAGCCAATGTTGTTTTACTTCTTTGTTTCCCTTCCCATGGAATATTGGTAGGGTTGTTTTACTTCTTTGTTTCCCTTCCCATGGAATATTGGTAGGCACAACATATAATTAGGCATATTAACCATCATTTTACTCATATAATTATCCATGTGAGGCTTCAACTTAAATTGATTTACAACTGATCCCTTTTTATTATTCCCACTTCCTATCTTCTTTCTTAATCCAACCACAACCTTAAGGTTAATAGTAAGTGACAATGATTCATAAGACATATCAAAAAGTGAAGGGGGTGACATTGTTGGTGCTGAAACTATTTATACTCAATATTTAGTCCACTCATGGCTTATTCATTCATAGTTTCAACATGATCCTCATTCACATTTCATTATGAAAAAACCCTTAGCATGTCCTTTGTATCTCCATATTAATTGTGTTCTTATTATGCCTCTCACCAACCTTCCATTGCACCAACTAGGGAACTCACACCCCTATCACTATGTAGGATCCAATGGGAAATGTACTTCCATCTCTGCTTAAAACTTGGATCCTCTCCAAGTCACCCTGCATCCTAGCTTATAGTCTCCCTTGCGGTTCTCTATTTATGCTTGAACCTTTTCCATGGAAACCACCACCTTTCATATCTTTCAACAGCTCTTACCTTTTTATTTTTCTCATGCACATATCTACTCTACCATACTTTATCCATATCTCCTACTGCCTCCCTAACCAGTTAGACCTTGATTACTCTGTACCACCCATTCAAATCCCCTAAGCAACAAGCTTAGGATGTCATTGTGATAGTGACATGGGTAACAAACCTTGCTCCACTAACATCAGTTTAATCCAAAATGTTATTTCTCACACCTATGGGCCTTGGGGTCCTACTAAAAACTTGTATTGTTCATTAGAAAAATATTCACATCCATCTATAGTGAAATTTATGGCATGCCCTTCCAAATATAGTCAATCCAAAAGTCTACAACCCATGTAATATGATGGCCAATTCTCACCAACCTCTGAATCAACTCAAATTTCCATTAAAGCTCCATAGGATAAATCTAAGTGGCCAACTATCTCTCTACTAACATATTTAACCATTATGCATCAACACAAGTAGTTCAGAGAAAAAGATAGCATATATGTTAGTCTAAAAACACTATTATTTGAACCTTGTTATCAACATATGCAAGATTTAAACTTCTTGTCAAGAAAATTCGTCTTTGTGTATCTGAAACCATTCTTGTATTTATTCTTTAGATGGTGTGGGATCTATAGTAGGTGATAAAATAACCCATATAATCGATCACACTACCAAGCAATATCTTCCAATAATTATGGTGTGCTTCCATAGGAGCGTACATGCAAGAAGAAAGTCTTAGGTCAATGCAAATGGCTAAAATAGATTCTACATTATATATTCATTAGAAGGATCAAAATTTGCATGTATCAATTTTGATGTCTCTGATAATCGGTGGAGTGACTACTAGTTTTTGCATGTTGGGAGATATCATTATTTCTGAACCTAAAGTGTACATTGCATTTGCAGGTAAGAGGGTAATTAAAGAGACTTTAGGGTAGAAAGTGATTGAATATTTCTAGGTGGCCGAGCATTTATTTGGTGAAAGTTTGTTTGATCCAGTTGTTCCATGTAATCTCTTAAAAGGTGTTCTAAGTTAACTATTTTAGATTTACAGTCTTCCTTGAAAAGAAAAAAATGAGCATTGAGTTTTGTTACTCATGATACATTTTCTCATCAATATTCTTGTGTCCAAACAATGGAACCAATTTTTGGATCAAATTATAAGACCTAGAGTCCTCAGAAGTGTCCAACAAGTTGCAGTCTTATTGACTAAACGATAATGTTATATTCCAACCCTTCAAGAAGAAGTGTAATATTGCATGAAGCATCCATGTAGTGTGTTTATTTAAAGATATTTATGATGGTAGGTAGAAACATTAGAGATTGAATTAACATAACCCATCAACAATAATGAGATTAATTCACATCGACCTTCAACCATGTGACTAAGGAAGCACACCATACTCAAATGAAATATCAACATAAAACAGTTAAATTTTTAAAATGGAAATCACAAGACATCCTTATATTTCAACACCAATACAATTCCATACATTATGATCATGATTCAATATCAAACCTTAACATATTCACCAATACATAAAACCCTAAAACATATATCCTCACAAACCCACACTCATAATCCAACCTAACATAAGGATTAGACACTAATCAATCCCTAAATCCATGTTT
Organism: Picea abies; assembly: GCA_900067695.1. Taxonomy (NCBI): domain Eukaryota; kingdom Viridiplantae; phylum Streptophyta; class Pinopsida; order Pinales; family Pinaceae; genus Picea; species Picea abies. Next base: position 1,876 of record CBVK0100240290.1, on the reverse strand, counting down.
AAATAAACCACCATATTAGCTAGGATGGTTACATTGTAATCATGAAATAATTATAACTAACCATAATGGTTAGTAGCACCAATAGTTCCTTAGGAACATCCTCTCAAGTACACACCCCATCCATTGTCTAGGCATATCTTCAAAATGGGCATAAACAAGTCACTTGCATAAGGTAAGTACTTCATACTTAAGAAAGTGTGACACATATTTCCTCAATTAGTGAACAACACTTACAATCGTTTTGCAACAACATCCAATTCCATCATCTACAGGAACACCATCTCACCTTTGATGCAATGGGGCCATTGTTACTCGAGCGAGCTCTCAATTTATGCATAAATTTGACTTGAGATCACAACATGCCTTTCTAAAACCTCGGCATGACCAAAAGAGAAATAACCATAGGATGTGTCAAGACACACACCTATTACTCATTATAATCACCTTATTGCAACATGTGCTCGATATCTAATATAACATGGATCTTCCTTCAACAAATCATTCGTTTGTTATTACCATCATATCAACATGCATATTACCATGCTAACTCACCTCTATTTTCCTTTGTATCATCAATGAAATATCTCTATTGACTCAGTTAGTGAGATCATGACCTCGATTGATAAAAGTTGATAAATTCCACTCTAGTTCCACTCATGGATGATGGGATTCTAGAAATCCCAAGAGTTTGTTATTCTCTAGTCAATTTTGTAACCATCACCTTATCTACTCAATCATATAATTAATATGTAAACATTTCATATTTAATGATCACAAAATGAGACATCATAGTGACACAACTTTATATTGATCTAGTCATAGTATAGAACTGAAATATACCTTTCTTCACCGTTAAGAGGATATAACTCAAATACAACTTTCTTCATATTTAAGAGACACAATGATTCCTTACATTACTTTGATCCATACCACTATTGTACCTCATTCTTTATACTAAAAGTAGTGTGCATTTGAACCAATATTTGTTTTGATATGTACTATCTCTTTTGGTTTCATTGCCTCTTTGTTTCATTGTATGTTTGGGTTTCTATTATGTATCACATTTAACCCACTTAAACAAGATAAACTTGCATGTTTGGATTCCTATTATGTATCACACTTGACCCACTTAAGTAGCATAACTCTAGGATTTACATTGATACACTTGTGTTTCCACTTGATCAATTTTCTAATTATAATAGCTTATCTCCAATTGCAACTTAGCATGCTAACTTGATAGATAAATATGCGTATAAGTGAAACACAAATATCAATTCTTTCCATTGCTTTCATAGTTGAAGATATTACACACCTAGGGAGATCAATTCAATATGAGGTCATGCTCATATGTAGATATTGCATGCTCCCTCACATTCCCTCATTTCCTTTTTTCACTTATCAAGTCATAGACCATGTTGGCGTGCAATGGGAAGACCCAAGGTTCAACGTGAATTTTGTAAGTTTTAAACCTATGAAGTAAATAAATGCATATATATTATTAAGAAAACTAGAAATTAATCAATGGCTCATACACATAGTACATAGACATTTACATCGAAAACCCTTAACCGGGAGAAAAACAGCCTTGCTTGGTGTCGCTCTTTGCAACTCTTTATTGTATTAATTTCACCATTCACCATACAATATATACAATGTTTTAGGTACTTCGTAGCTACCAAAACCCTAATCCCTTAATCTGGTATTAATTTAGGAAGTTGGGATCATCAGACACAATTTTTGAATTTGACGTGCCCACACACACACATGCAAAGAATATAACACATAACCAACATTCTCCCACTTGTTGTTTTCTTTGCATACATGGGTTCACAGGATTACATAGTCAACAATACAGTGCAACAATGCCCATTCTTAC
>CBVK0100240289.1:0-13587 GCA_900067695.1 Picea abies | reverse complement strand
GGTTATGTGAGTGGTTACTGAAGGTGTTCGTCCTCTGTTGGAATACCTGTGTTTTCGAACAGAATGTCACTCCAATAGTCATTACTAGATGATATGAAAGCCCCAGGGTCAGATGATGACTCAAAATTTGATTTCAAGAAAGAAAAGGGAAGATGAATCATTGATGCAGAACCTAGTGTCACCATCACTACCAAAGAAGTCGAGCTAGAGAAACCAAAGGAGCCTGAAGAAGGGGAGTGTATTTTCCACTCGCAGATGTGGGTGAAGGGAACCCCACTCCATTTTATTGTTGACAACAGTAGCCAAAATAATTTGATATCAACATAGGTTGTCAATATGTTTAACTTGACAATGACACAACATCCTCAACCATACACCATCAGTTGGCTCAGCTAGGGAAGGGACATCCGCGTCAGCCAACAATGTCACCTGCACTACGACATAAAACCCTTCAAAGATGAGGTTTTGTGTGATGTTTCCCCACTTGAATTTTGTGATGTTTTGCTAGGACAACCGTATATGTGGAAAGATCATGTTGTTTATGAATCTAGGCCTCATAGTGTCATTATTACTTTGGGATATCAACTCTACAGGGTACTGTAGGCAGTCCCAAATACCATGGTCTCTTTAATCTCTACGAAGAAATGAAGAAAGGTGGTTTATCATACTAGGAGATTTTTCCTTTGTATGGTTTGATCGGAAGGTGATTGGAAGGTCACTACAACCGCCAAAACCTTTACATGGGGTCTCTCTTCCCAACAACAAAAGGTGGATGGAATAGTCGAGGAGTACAAAGACATATTTGCCTCGCCTACTAGGGTTCCTTTACACTGTTAGGTAAAGAAACCAATTGATATGACACCCATTTCCCCTATTCCTAATGACCTTGTATGGATGTGTTCTATTCTGGAGAATGAAGAAATCAAACTCCAGATCCAAGAGCTAATTCTGAAGGGCCACATTAGACCCATCTCCTCACCTTGTGGGAGCCCAATTATTCTAGTACAGAAGAAGGATGAGACATGGAGACTTTGTATTGATTATATAGCCCTGAAAAAGTCATAGTAAAGAACCAATACCCAATTCCCCAGATTGATGATCTTCTCAATTAGCTCAAAGGAGCCAAGTTTTTCAGTAAAATTGATCTGAAGTCAGGTTACCACTAGGTGTTTATTGAGAAAATTGATGTGTGGAAGACAACCTTCAAGTCCAAAGAAGGCCTCTTTAAGTGATTGGTCATGCCTTTCATATTGACTAATTCCCCTACCAAATTCATGTGGATGATGGATGATATATTACAACCATTCACAATCTCAATTTTTTTTTGTATATTTGGATGACATCCTCATCTTCAAAAAAACTTGGGAGGAACATTTGGAGCATATTCAACAGGTATTGGGCACCCTATGACAGCACAAGTTATATTCCAACTTAGAGAAGTGTTCCTTTGACATGCAGGGAATCCAATATTTGGGATACATCATGGATGCGCAGGGTCTACATGTGGATCTAGCCAAGATCCAAGTCACATGTGATTGGTCAACCCCGAAAATAATGATCAAGATCCACAACTTTTTGGGCCTTGCTAACTTCTACCGATGGTTTATGTTGGGGTTCTCTCATATTGCTTGGGCCCTAATCCAAGTGACCAAGGGTGAAACAAAGGCCAAGTTTGTGTGGTCCACGCCCCAATAGAAAGCATTCGAGGATATTAAATCTCGCCTCTTCTCAACACCAGTCATCATTCTTCCAGACCTGCAATGGCCATTTGAGATTGAGACAAATGCTTCAGATTATGCTATTGATGTATTCCTGACTATGCATGGGAATCTGGTAGCCTATCATAGTGAAAATTTATCTGATGTTGTTCGAAGATACCCCAACTATGACAAAGAGATGTACTCCATTGTGTCAGCATGTCGACAGTGGAAGCATTACATTTTGGGGAAGGAAACGATCATCCACATTGATCACGTGCCTTTGCAATTCATGCAGACACAAGGAAAGTTACAAAATGACTGCCATCAGAAGTGGTCCACGTACCTACAAAAATTCCACTTGAATATCAAGTACAAGAAGGCTATCACTAACCATGTCATAGATTACCTCGGTCGACCCCCGATGGCAATGCTACCCACAGTTCTCAACTTCTATGGACATGAGACATATGGGTGGTCACAATTATACAATAATGACTCTGAATTTTCTACTTCTTATCAGACATTAAGCACAGAAAAAATAGTTCCCAACTTTCATCTCAAGGAGGGGTTATTATGCAATCTGAGCCACCTTTGTGTTCCTTCAAGAGAGCGTGAAAAGATGATCTGGGAATCTCATTACAAACGTTAAGTGTGACATTTTGGTGTAGAAAATACAGTGGAAGTACTATAGAAGCATTTTTATTGGTCAAAGCTTTGATAAGGTTTTCGCAAGTACATCAGATCCTGCACCACTTGCACCATTGCTAAGCCCACCATAAACAATTAGGGGCTATACACCCCTCTACCCACTCTAGATAGGATTTGGGAGTCCATCTCCATGGACTACATGTTCGATATGCCTTCAACCAAGCATGGGAATGATTGTGTCATCATGGTCGTCGATTGATTATCTAAGATGGAAATTTTGGCACCTTGCAAGAAGAGCATCACAACCAAGGCCACCATCGAGTTCTTCTTCACACATGTTTGGGTTCATTTTGGGCTACCACATACTAGTATCTCTAATCGAGACAGTAGGTTCTTGAGCACCTTTTATTCTAGCCTATGGTCGATGATGGACACCAAGTTGACCAAATCGATTGCCTTCCACCCACAAACTGATGGAAAAATAGAGGTAGTCAACATGATGCTTTTCCATATCCTATGAATTTATAATTCCTAACATCCACACACATGGGATGAAAGCCTTCCTTATGTTCAACATAGCTACAATAGATCCCTCCACAACTCTATTTTCCACATCCATTTTCAAGTGTGCTTGGGGTTTCAACAATTGGCCCCCATTGACGTAGCTCTACCCACTGCAGTCGCACAAGAATAGTCCTCCCATGCTCAGACAGAGGTTGATCGAGAAGCCAATTTTTTTTAGTGCATCCAGTACATCCAACAACAAGTTCATGATATTTTGCAGAAAGCCAATGCCAAGTAAAAACAACACCACGATCAACGTCGGGTACCACACAAATTTCAAGTGGGCGATAAGGTCTCGTTGCATTTGCAGAAAGAGCGCCTCACATGACACCATCGAAAGTTGTTCCCACTCTTATATGAGCCTTACACTATCACCAATGTTGTGGGTGAGAATTATTTTCAATTAAGTATTCCTCCTTTTCTTGGATTGCACCTGATATTTAATGTGGAACTGCTCCGACCATATTTTCCACCTCTCCTGGACACTTCGGATGCGGTCAAGCAGTTGGACCCTACATAAATCAATCATTCTTGCATTGAATAAGAGAAATTTGATCGGATCATGGATACCAATACAAAGGACACCCGCCATCAGACTATAAAACTCTATCGAGTCGTCAAAGCATGGCAGTTTCTTCATCAAGGAAAGTGGCTCACTGGGAGTCAGGTTCAACAAAAGTTTCCTCATATGATGCAGGCACTTGACGCAGTGGAGACCATTGATTCCTAAGGGGGGAGGAATTATACAGGTGGATATAGATGGCCACCCAGCTATTCCATTGGGTCAAAGCCCAATTTCCATTTTGGTAGTTTTTTCTAGCTTTTCGGGTCCTAAACTTATGGGGTCGTTTTGAGGCCCTAAAAAAACGTTTTTTGTACCCACCATAGTCACACTATATAAATATTCAAAGTGTGACAAAAAAATGTGTAGTCCTAGGATAAACCTTTCCAATGGGCTATCGTGCACCTAAAATGGAGATCGTATGCAAAAGTTATGACCCCGAGAAGTTGATGTACCAACTTACCCCATTGGGGCCCACATGACTTTTGGTTCTTCATCTCCTAGGGTTAAGTTTTTAGATTTTTAGGGTTTTATCATTTATGCTTTATGTTAAAAATTCCTTTGGAGCCTCATTTTAATGAGCTTCTTGCGAATGAGTGTAGCTGACACATCTCTTCTCAGAGATAAGCTACCACCATTCTAGTTAGCTTTTGTGCTTTTGCATTTTACAGTCTTTTGTATTTCATACAGTTATTAATAGAATTTGAGCTTTACTGTATTATTTTGTTCCTTTCCATATCTCCATGTAATTATTTGTTATATCTTTTTTTTATATGTGCCTTCATATCGTTCCTAAATCAACTAGGATCATCGATGCATATTAATTATACTAAAGCATTGGTGCATATAACGTGCGATAATATATATCATTTTAGAATTTTACGGTGGGCATGTGATAAATACACATTGGTTCTCTAAATATAATAAAAATACCAATGCTTTAAATAAAATAAACGCACCGATACTTTATATGTAATAAAATCATTGGTTCTTTGGAACAAAGAATGAAGCCGACATCTCACCTCGACTATTCAAAATTTTAGTACCTTTCGATGCAAATCGTAATACATGCATTGGCACGTCGAATTATACAAGCATCGAGACATACATAAAATAAAAGAGCACCAGTGTGTTTTAACTATAAAAGACATCCAACAAAATGGGAATCTAGGGTGTAATAACTATAAATGCACCAGTGTGTTTTCATTATATGTATGCACCAGGGCATTTTATGTAGTGGTGCACTGGCATGTTTTTGTTTTATGTACAAACTAGAGCATTTTATGTAATGGCACACCATTTCCTTTTCATTTTATGTACACACTAGGGAATTTATGTAATGGTGCACCAATGTGTTTATGGTTTTATGTACGTACCGAGGAATTTTATGTAAGGTCTCTCCAGTGTGTTTTAGTTTTAGGTATGCACTAGGGAATTTTGTGTAAGGGTGCATTGGTATGTTTTGACAATAAAATCACCCAAAAAAAAACATTGACTACAACCTCCACCCACCCAATATTTTTTTAGTTATATGGAACATCCACTAAAACCTATGAAACCAATAGAGGAGGTTGTAACGAAGGTCTTTTTGGAAAATTTTCCAAATTTTGTAACACTAAAAACCTCTGCAAAAATCTCCACTAAAAGGTGTTCTCCTTGTAGTGATAAAGGAATGAATTAAGTAAGAAATTAAATCTAAAATTTAAATCTTAAAAAATATATATAACAAAATACCTCTTTCTTGATTTGAAATTGATTGGTTGAAAGGTATCCCAACAAGCTAGTAGGAAATTTCTCCTAAAGTATTTTAGCCACTTTCCTATAGTAGAACAAAACTATCCTCCCAACCAATTAGGAGCCTAGATGGCTTCCTAGCTTCAAGAAACCTTTTGGATTTTTGACCCTTTGTGCCTGTGACTCCAAGAATAACAATGCACATATACTCTAAGAAGATTGTCACAAGAAATATCTCTTCCAACAATTATCCAAAATCTCTACCAGTTCCAACCTCTCAAACTCCTCCCCCCCCCTCAGTGCCACTTCTTCTTCCTATTTATCAAGTTTTCGTACCCTCTTCTCCAAGTATCCTCAACCACCTTCATAAATATCCATCAACCTCCCACTTCTATATTGTTGGGGCAAAGTTAAAAAATCAAAATATTAAATTATTTAAATAAAATAACAATAGATAGATTGCAAAGTATTTATTCTTATACTATCTTATAAATGCAACTTGAAAAATTTCCCGAAATTTATGACAACCCACCATACCCATTTAATTCATCATATCAACCAATAATCAAGTCAATGAGACTATTTAATGCTACTAGATATTTATGTATGCAATATAATGTTGGTAAATATTTAACAGACAACGCATGCTTGTTTGCTTGTCATTGATGGCAAGTACAACAATGAAGATGGCATGAGTACATAAAGCATGTAATAGATGGGCATTATGAGAAGACGCTGCAGAGGAGAAGATTCGAATAAGCTCAGAAGAGATAGTGCAGAGGATTGTTGGCAGATCATCGATGGCAAAATCAGAGTAAGCGGAACAAAGTAAGCTCGGGAGGAGAAGCAACATTTATGATCATTGGATCCCATTTTAATTCCCGAAAGAAGGAGGACCGTCAGATCTGATTGTAGACAATAAGAACACACAGAAGAGGAGGACAGATCTCAGGCGTAAGATCTGAGCATAAGTTTCGACCATTGTTGGATCAGGGAGAACCTACACGCTCATTATAGTGCAAGGAGAAGCGGGCTCAAAAAATCCCGAAAGAAGGAGGACCGTCCATCTTCAGGCAGGACATGTGGCGAAATATCATCATGCCGCTGACTAGAAAGTCAAAGGAACGAGGTTCCCTAACCTCTTGAATTCGCGATATGCGAAATCACGAAACTATCTTAGCCGTCAGATCGAGGTTTGTTCTGGACTATTGATCCAGCTCCATCTCGGAGTCTTTCCTATCGTGAGTTGGAGTGACGAGAACCTCCATCTAAGGAACAATGAGATGTGATATTGCAAAAATATAAGAACTGTCGGATCACTAAGAATGCGGATCGTTGATATGAGCTCCATCTCGGAGCTTCACCTATCGCGAATTGGAGAGGCAAGAAACATAACCACCAAAATCGCGATTTAATCACAGCCGTCAGATCAAGGTGTGATCTGGACCATTGATCCGACTCCATTTCAGAGTTTCGCAAATCACGACTTGGAGAGGCAAGAAACATAACCACAAGAACGCCAAAATCACGATATGTGAAATTGCGATATGATCTGAGTTGTTGAATTAAGATCAGATTTGAACCGTCGAATCATAGGACAAGTGGCAAGCGATTATAATTTCACTGACTTGGAGTCAACAGAGCATGATGTGGAAACTCGCAAAATATGAAGCGCCTTTTTGGAATAGCCTATGGTCACCGCCGATGGTCACGAGGAGGGAAGGAGTCAGTTCAGATAAGCTCCATTTCAGAGTTTCGTGGATCACGACTTGGAGAGTTGAGATGCCTCATCTCCAGATTCACGAAATGCAAAATCACGAAAGCACTTTATGCATAAGCGCGTGGTCAAAGCCATTGGGCAGAATGATGGAAGATGGAGGAAGAAGCTAAAGATGCTAAGCTTCACCACAGGGATCCCGAAATGCCGAATTACGAAATGGTGAAACAAGCACAAGATTATTTATTCTTAATCCAACGGTTCAAGTGAGTTTGAATATGATCGGAGGGCTACTGTTCCATGTCATAGTTAATTGATCAGTTACAAATATGTTAGCTAAACCGAGTCATGATTCTTGATCGGTTGGCGTTTCAGTTGCTTAGATGGTTTTTTCTTTTGCCTAAGAAGATGCGAAGTGTAATTGTTGTGGGTGTGGTGCATAAAAGAAAAAGATACAGACTGTGCATTGTTGGTTGTTCTGGACAAAAAATGAATTAAACTGAAAGAAAGCGAAAATCACAGGATGCGCAGTGTGAGACTGAAAATATGCGCAGTGTGAGATAAAACTCAGAGAAGAGTAACAGATGAGAAAAAGAATTGAAGCAGAGCAGAATGAAAGAACAAGTTGAAGCAGAGCATAATTGTAGAACATACAAAGGAAGAGAAGAATTGTAGAACAATTAGAAGAAGACCAGATTTACAGAACAAAGAAGAAGTGGTAAGAATCAATTTATCTGTGTAGTTGGTTGTTTAATTATTCATTTATATTCCAGGGTGTTTGGGAGGTGCTAGGGAGGATTGTTGTCCTCAGAGGTTCAAGAGGGAGCTTGAACACAGGGAGTTGTAGCTTGCAGCCAGAGAAACCAGGGTGGCAGGGTGGTGCAAGGGAGAACAAGTGTTCTCTGTTATACAGGTTGGAGCCTGTGTAACTGGAAGTTGGTGCTTCCATCCAGTTGGTGCTGGAACACTAGGGGAGTTGTTGCTTCCTTCTAGTGGGTGCTAGAGAAACAAGAGAGTCGGTGCTCTCAAACAAGTTGCATCTTGTAAAACAGAGGTAGCAGCCTCACGTTGAGTTGGTGCTCAATTATAGATGATGAGTAACAACTGATTCACCCCCCCTCTCAGTTGTCTTAGTAATTCCAATAGTAACAAATATTTCCATTGATCTAAATGTTGTTCATCCTTTGGATAAATTTGACTTGCACAGAAAAACTATAGAAATGTTAAACAAAGATGCCATGATAGCTAATCATGGAATCAATAAACTCCAAGATATAATTGATAAGCTCAAGACTTAGTTAAAGAATGAAAAATTGGCTACCAGGACCAGACAAATAAGAGTCGAGGAGCTAGAAAAATGGATAATAGAACTCATACATAATCCAAAATATGAGGCATCCATTCAAGCACTGATAAAAACAAAGGACAAAGAAATCCAAGTTTTGAAGAAAAATCTTAAAATCCATGGAATTGACCATGTATAGACCTCAGAACTACATGCAATCCAGACAAAAAAAATCAACTTTTGAAGAAAATGTTTGAGATGGGACAACAGATGGAAATGTATGAAAAACATATTGAAATTTTAAAAGGAGGGTCTTCTTCTTTTCAAGTAGTAGAGACATCAGATCCAATAGATGGACTATCAAGGGAATTAACAGATATGGACCTGGAAGGTGTTGAGATTGAAAGCTTAAAGAAAAAAATCTTAGAGAAAAAAGAAGAAATCAAAGATAAAGAAAACATTTTTTCAGAATATTGGAAACTAAAGGATAAGATGTTAACTAATATGGAACATATGAAGACTAAACTGTCATGTAAACCATATTTGATGGGAACCAAACATCTCATCTGGGATGAAATCCTCAGCGAAGTAGCCGAGCTTTGGGATTATTTCAAAATAATAGATGATGTAATATATACATCACTTAATGAATTAGGAACAAGACCACAAATTTCCACTCAAATTATAAAGTTCCTAAATTCCAATTCTAGAGAAACATTGTTAAGAAAAGGTGTTAATGATATAACAACAATGGTGATGGAAATTGACATTTTTTTTCACAAAGAGGAATCTAATACAACACGATCAAAATGAATGCATAGCATTGACAAGACATGTGGAATCTTTTTCCAAAAAAATTGAGAATTTAGTGAAGATGGGGTTACCTTCATCTTGGGATAAATATGGCAAGTTATTGTCATATGAAAACTACATATTCCAGGAAAAAAAGATGAAAAGTTTCAAAATATGGCCAACACTCTAAGAGATCAAACTATTTTTGACCTACTCATAGATGACTTCTATCTTTTATGGAAGACAAAGAACTTATTTTGACATACCCCTACATATGAAAGATACACTAAGTTGGATGTTGCATTCAGGAAAATGAAATCATTCAGTTTTCCTTCAGATGCGACTTGGAAAATCCTCCTACAATTGTTGACAGGATGACTCATCAAAGAAGATGAAGAAAATTAGGATTTCACTCCTCCATCTGTCCTATTTCTAAGGAGTCAAAGATTTTGTTGTATCTCAATATTCTAAGAAATATGATCGAATAACCATTTTTTATTTCGACCTAACTTGTATAAATGTTCATGAGAATCCAATGTAAAGAGAGATGTTTTGGCCTGAGCTTAAGCTTTAATAGAAAATTATGCAAGTTTTGAAGACTCAAACTTTTATGTTTTAGATTATGTGATCTTTCTCTCATGTTATTTTCATGCTCTTATATTCTTCTTAAATGTATCTAATGCCATGACAGTGATCACTTAGTACAACAAATACCATCATAACACTACAAATGTATCATTAAAAGTTACATAATTCTTCAAATATATTGTAAGTATAAAGAAGACATGCGCTTACATTTTATTTTTCCATTTTGAATTAAAAAGAAGTATTATTTTTGTTTGAACTATATTGAGGTTTAAGATACATAATAAAACATCACTCCTTCTTGCTGAAAGTTAAGTAATATTTATGAGAAGATACATTATTTTAATTTTCAGTTTGTTTTCTCTAAATTCTTCTTTCGTCTTAATTGTCTAAAACATATAATGATTTGACTTCTAATCTTAATTCTTTAAATATTCAAAGATTAAATATATAGGCCTAAATTAGCAAAAAAAATACTCTTTTTTTAGGATAGATTTACTTAAAAATAACTCAATCAAATCTTATGGATGCCTTGGCATAGTTTCATAGCCAGAAACATCTCAAGGATTACAACAACTCGGATAGGTACTTCCGCATAGGTCTAGTGTCAAATTTGTGGAAGTAGTCCAAAGGACCTTTCCAAAACTTTGGAAATTCACTTTAATTAAATGAATTATTAAAGTAAATGTCTTTTTAATTATTGATTTAGGAAAGTTTAATCAAATGAAATTTAATTACATTAGTGTTTTAGACTTAATATCAACTATTGATTTCAAGTGAGGTGAGATCTAATCTCAACCATTAATCACTTTGAATATTAAGGTTAGAGATTCAAATAAATGTTATAAAAGGTAGTCAAGGTGAAAGGAGAGGAAACATCTATTTGGGGTTAGTGATTGATAGAGAGAGCAAAGAAGGAATTTTGCTCAAGGAGATCTTATCAAGGGTGAAGAAGAACTATCATCTAAATATTAGTTCAGTCCAAAGGAGAAGAGAAGCTAGTGGGTAGTAACAAACATATCTAATAGAAATGACATATCTAGAAAATAGAATAAGTAGCAGGTACAATTGTATATTGGGTCGTACATAGCCAGAGGAAGTTCCATACGCTCATAGTAGATAGTCTTATGGTGCATACATATATGTCAGAAAAGTGGTCCAGGACATGTACGTACATGTCAAACAAGTATTCTAGGGTGCATGCATATGTGCAGGACAAGTAGCTAGGGTGTGTACATATGTGTAGTGTAGAGGAATTAGGCATGTACATATGTGCTATACAGGTCATGTACATACCATAAAGTTTGTTGGTAGATGGATGTACAACACGGGAAGAGTTATTGGGCTGCATCTGTTAGATGTATTTTTCTATTTATTTTCTTAGTGGGTAGATTTCCCAGTTTGGGAGACCTTGTAAGCTTGGAGTCTTTATTTAATGAAAATATTATTTGAAGGGAAACATTTGTGAGTGTTATGTGAAGTTTGTTTTCCAATTTTTTTCAATATTTTATTTATTTCCATCCAGTATATTTTATTCTGTGTGTTTTAATTTAATTATCAACAAGGAAAAACACAAGGTAATAATTTAACTAGGTGATGGGGATTTATATTTTTAAATAGGGATAAATCCTTATTGGAGGTATTGGAGAAAACAAGAGTGGAGAGCCAATAATGGAAATGAATTTTAGTTTGGTAGCTCGAAGGTACTTCTGCATTGGTGGCACCCAACGTGCAGAAGTGACTAAGCACATTTTCTCCCTAGTGACTTTATAATGTGTTTTTATAAAGTAACTTTATAAAGTCATTTTTTATAAAGTTGGTTCTTTTATTTTTTAATGTGTAAAAGTGAATTTATGATGTTATGGGTCGCTTTAGTGACTTAAGTGACCTAAAAATGATTAAGTCATGACCGTTGATCTCAATGGAAAGTGAAGAGTCACTCAAGGGAGACCAAGGGTTAGAGGAGTTATACATTAAAATTGCATAAAGGTAGCACTTGAGGGAGTCACTCAAGGGAGACCAAGGGTTAGAGGAGTTATACATTAAAATTGCATAAAGGTAGCACTTGAGGAAGAGAGGGCACACACTTTGAGGAGAGCTTAGTGAGGAAGATAAAGGTTGATTTAGAGATACCAAGGGAGATTGAGCTCCGAAGTAGAGATGGAGTGAAGGTAAGGGGAGGGTGCACTTCCCTAGAGATTGAGGAGTTCGTACAACTAGTGGAGGGTGAAAATTTCTATGAGTATGTTGGCGTGCATTCCTAGAAATGTAGTAGTCAACATAAATGAGGTCATACTACATTTTTTTTAGGGTTGTACAGTAGTATTTAGACAGAGAAATTGAGGCAAAGGCTTGGCACAATTTTCTGAGTGTCTAGCTATGTCAAATCAGTGCTGAAAAGTATAGTTTGAGTGCACATAAATCGATGAAAGTTTGTTTCTTGTAAGAAGGAAGCTTGCAAACTTGTTTATCAAAATACGAGTGCAGATTTTGTAGTCTGAGTTGTTGGGGTATTTGGCACACAAACAAAGAAGGTCTGTTGGCACCCATTTCATGTTTATATGTTGAGTTATTTTACTGCTAATTTCTATTGTAAACACTGTGTATTTCACTATAAATTCAATAAAGAAATCTCCTTAAAGATGTCATACATTTCTTGCGTTTTTATTCAAGGGGCATTGCCCAAAATGTATTGTGCCAAATGTGAAGAATTTGTCTACTATTTAGGTATTTTTTATTGTTGGTTTTTAGTATCAGATATATGACATTAGTATTTATTCTCATTAAGAACAATTATGTATGGTTTTTATTATTTACTGTTGAAGCTTAATAGGAGGTTGAAATTAGTGAATGTTATATTACGTTTCTAAGATAATTTCAAGATGGTATTATATCTGGTGCTTTGAGGTTCAATAGACAAGAGATTTGACACTTGATTTGCAGTGAGTGCAAATAGGCTTTTCCTGGAAGAAGGGAAGGGAAACAGATTCTTGTTGTGAAGGTTTCCAGTAGGAGGAAACAAGTGAATATAACATCCAACAATATCAAAGGATAGATATTGGGCTAGGGTCTATTTTGATGCAAAGAGGAACCGAATATCACTTTTGCAGGAAAGAGTAAGGGGAAGAAGAAGTCCAGTGATTGGGCCACCTCACAGGAAAATAAGCACATATATCCGTATGAAAGGAATGAGTTCAATGTTCCTTAGTGTGTCAAAGATAGACTCAAACATGCATGTGGATAGCGGGGTCGACACCCCGCATGCAGTGAAGGGGGTTGGAACGGTGGATTTCCAGCTAGAGTCAGGAGGTTCTATGAAGGTGGTAGAGGTGTTGCATGTATTAGAGATTAGGTTCAACTTGCTCTCTATATCATCTCTGGTGGATAAGGGGTATGCAATAATGTTCGAGGATGTACAAGTGCTCATATGATCAAAGAGAGTAGCCTTGTATGTAGTAGTGAGGCTTGGCATCGGGTAAAATGTGATGTACAGGTTGTTGGGATGAATTGTGTTGGGGTCCAATGGATTTATGGATTCAAATTCTATGTTGGAGAGTGGGAAGGTTGCACAGGAGAGAGATTTGATACCAGGGACTCATTCCTCCTCCAAGACTCTCAGAGGAATTAGTAGGAATGAGTCAACATATATGGATTGTCAAGAGAGTTTGCAGCCTCCTAGGAGCATGCATTTAGTTCATGGAACAACAAAGGTAGAAACAGAGGCTTCCAGTGAAGTGGGAGTAGTGACTTCATGTTTAGAGGGAGTAGAGGATTATAGTACAGAGGGATCGTTATGGAAACTAATGAGTTGGATATAGATTCTACTGGTGATACCATAAGTACCTGATCCAGGATATTTTCATCGTGACTTATAAAGAATTAAATTAAATGAGCATAATTTAAAGTGCACCATTAAAGAAGGGAAAAATTGAAAATGAATAGACATAAGCATCAGATCTGAACACAAAAACTTGATAATGGATTTCATCCCTGGTGGACT
>CBVK0100240288.1:0-13587 GCA_900067695.1 Picea abies | reverse complement strand
GGTATGAGGGAGTGTTAAATTTTTAATTAAAATAATGTACCAAGGCAAGTGTTTCTCTTCCGTAGGTACCTAAGGGGGAGAAATTGCCGAATATGGGTCTTAGTCAAATTAATTTGTGATATGCAAATTAAAAGATAACTTTATGATTAAAGTGAGGGTGAGTGAAGAGACACCAAATCTCAGCCACCCATCTAATCTAATCTCAGCTGTTAGATTAGAAAACTCCTCACCTTCCCTCATGAGGTTGATTAAGGTAAGTGGGTGCACCCATTCTTGGGTAAGACGTTGATGCAGCAACAGTCTTGTTGAGAGAGCAAGAGACTCTTGGTGAGATGCCAAGAGCAAGGGAGCTGAAGCATTCTTGTTGAGAGAACAAGAGAGAGAAAGAGAGAGGTCGAGATGAAGAAAAGAGACAACAACAACAATTTCTGGGAGCATTGGCATGCATTCCAAGGTTGCCAAATAGCATTGAGTGGCACAAAAATTGAATCTTAGTAGAGTTTTGGCACGAATTTTGTAACAGTCAGTACAACATTAATTGCGATACAGTTGTACGAATTTCTGGTTCAGAAATTGAGGAGCAAAGCTATAGGAATGTCTAGATAAGTTTGTGTAAATATATGAAGATGAATATGCTGTAAAAGAATTTCTCAGAAGCTCATAAATAATACAAATCCCTCTCTCACTGCTTTTCCCCTTGTGGGTTTTTCCAGGGTCGAAGTTAGACCAAAAATCTTTGTGTCTATATTTTCTGAGTTTTGCATATTGCTGATATTTTATTTCTGCGTTGAAAACGATGTTCATAATCCTCATGTTTTAGTTCTGAAATTTATTTTTTGTTAAGTTTTTTAGATGCTGAAACACAGTGTTGAGTCATATGCTGAAACACCGCTGTGAGTATATGCTGAAACACAGTGCTGAGTCATATGATGAAACACCGTTGTGAGTATATGCTGAAACACAGTGCTGTAACAGATGCTGAAACACAGTGCTGTAACAGATGCTAAAACACAGTGCTATAACAGATGCTGAAACACAATGCTGTAACAGATGTTGAAACACAGTGCTGTAACAGATGCTGAAACACAGTGCTGTAACAGATGCTGAAACACAGTGCTGTAACAGATGCTGAAACACAATGCTAAGTCATATGCTGAAACACCACTGTGAGTATATGCTGAAACACAGGGCTATAGTATATGCTGAAATAGTGCTGAAACTGAGTTTGGCATTGAAATTTGGTTGAAAATTCAATGAGACTGAAACTGGGTTGGGATTTTGAAAAATTAACATGGCCTCATCGAACAGTGAACGCAGATGCCTATGTACAAGACAAGTAGGAGACGATAATTTCAGGTCAGTTTGCTATTTTATTTTAATAGTTTAATTAATATAAGGATTCACTGTAGTTTAGATATACAGTACAGATTACTATTCTTATTGCTTAGTTAGATAGCTGTTGTGTCATTTATTTTTCATAAAAGTTATAAAAATCCAAAAATACTAGCTTCGCTGTCCTAAGACAATTCATATATGATTTTGCAGATTTCGATCAAAATTTGCATCTTGTGAATACTGTACATATGATAGAGAGTTAAATATATCAATACACTGTACATTTAATAAGTAGGATTATTATTTCATTAATATTAATTAGCGAACTGTGAATATATATTAGACGTATATATAGTTTGCAGCAGTTGTTTTTCACTTAGATTATTTTCTTTAGCTTAGTTTTTCTTTCACTTTCCTAGGACTTAGATTAGCTAATGGAGTCGCTAAACCCGTCGGAGTGGATTAATCCAAACGGCTTGGGTTATTTAGACAACCCTGGACCGGATTCACTCCTCCAGTTGACGAGCGATCAATTTCGCCCGTCAACAAATGGCGCTAGAAGGAGGGACGACTAACAAGCTGGCCCTGTAGGATCCTTTATTTTAAATGTATTAATTTCCCCCATGGCTCCACAAATCACTGTGTTGGAACATGATTTCAACTTCTCATTACCCAATGTTCCCAACGAGACAGTCTCTCGCTCACCTTTGATGGTGGAGGCACTACATCTGCTAAAGACCACCTTAACAAGTCTTGGTGCAAATGCATCAAACATGACACTTCATATTTAAGAGTTTTATGCAGAGTGTTCTCTTTTACTTTTAGAGGTCGGATTAAACATTGGTTTGAATCCTTTCCAGCATGTCACATTTTTTATTGGTTTCAATTTGTAGATGAATTTCTAGATGCTTTTGAAATTTATGATTTCGATCAATTATGTGAAGAATTTCATACTTCGCTAATCAACGATGATTCATCTTCGGAAGAATTTTTGACAAGATTTTATCATATCCTCTGTAAATTTAATCTCAATGACATGTCATTTGCATTAAATCTCTTATATGATGCTTGCATCCCTTCCATCCAGTCATATTCAAGCACGAACGAAGAACTAATTGCAAATCCTATCACTCAAATGCAAGAACAATTCTCTTCGCTAGAAGAGAAGAATCCTTCTGACAATGTTGAACAAGATAGGGAGGTAGAATCTATTGACCAGGTTCTTATTGACAACCAAATTGGTTTTTCCTTTGAATCATTGTATTTTCAGTCTACGACCAGTATGGAAGAAGATTCGTTTCTGGCTCAAGGTGAATATCCTCATTCTTGTAACTCATGCTCTAATCAACATTTGAAATTAGTCATTGAAGAACACTTAAGCGACGAAAATTGTCTTGAATGTTCTAGTACTCTTATGAAACTGATTAGAGAAGAAGATATGCAACTAGAAGAAGAAACCTTAAACCTTCATCCTCAAAATGCACTTTGTTCACATGAAAGACTAGATGTTTGTCACATAAATTTTGAATTATCTATCACACAAAAGGAAAATCCAGATGATCATATCATGTTGAGGTATTCGTCACCAAAACAGAGTAAGGGTTTTAAAGAAGGTGAAGAGAAATCTCTTGAGAATACCATTGTTAATTCAAGAGATTCTTTTCATGTGCTTATGTCTGATTCCTTTTATTCTTTATATCCTGATCTCTTCCTAGACTCTGTTGGACTTGACACCTTACCTACAACATCCTACTCTTTTCCGCCACAATCATATCTTTTCAATATTCTAAATTTTGGTGAAATTAATTCCGAGCATAACATTGATAAAACCGGATTTGACGCTTGTTCACTTTCATCACTCACATGGGAAAAGGACATGTTGCGAGATGATTTTACACAGTTTATTGTTGAAAAAGACAATGCATTATATCTTATGGAGATCAAACATTCTAAGTTGCATATTCGTTCTTTAATTACCTTGAATCTTAATGTTTATGATTCACATTTTGAAATGATCAATCTCATCGAAGGAAACATTCAAACCAATGATCTAATTGATTGTACGAATCCTCCTATGATGAGTTTCCCATTGATATATTCGTTTCATCAAAGTCATGGTTTGCATCCTCATTTTTGTGACAGGATCTTAGGATGGCTTGAATATTCATATATAATTTTTTTTTATAATAAAGACAAAATTGTGCTTGCTTTATTTTTACCTAAGTATCCTCGAAGTAGGCGTGACATATTTCTTTTAGATCCTCCATGTGAAGAAATTAATGAACACTTAGAGAATTGTCAGGAGGATGGAGCATTTCAACCTTAGCTTATGGTTATTTCATTTCCTCATAATCTTGACAATTTTTTCAAACCTACTTACACTCGCCCATGCCATTATGACCCTTATCATGACAAGATTGTGCAATGGATGGAGGATTCGTACAACAAGAATATCCAAGGAAATGGTAAGATCATGCTTACTTCATTTTTAGATGTTTATTATGAAGGTAAGTGTGATATGTTTCTGTTACCATTCTTATTAGTTATGCTTGATCTTGTTTCCATTGCAGGATTAGAGTTACTTCGGTGGCTACATTGGAAACATGACTTCACGTAGTATTCTGATTTGTTTAATAGTTAGGGTAGGTTTAAGAATAGGTTTTCTTTCAGTTTTAATTCTCACTATTTCTCTTTGTAATAATGCAGTCATGAACGCAAGTGGGCGCACCACAAGAACCATAATACGATTGTTATCATGGAAGTCTGCTTGATCTTTTTCTCTTTGCTTTTAGTTGAATATTTATTTTCAAAAAACGCAGTATCGTCATGAAAATCTTAAATGGAAAGTAAAGAGATAAATAAATCTGAATCAACCCTAACCCAAGGTACCATGAGTAGGACTTCTTTCCCATCAAATAGAATTTTCCTACTTTCTTTCAGTCTCCCAAGGGATTTGTTGCATGAGGTTTTCAGATGCACCTTCTGTACATTTTTTTTGTTGGATTTCTTTGCTTTCAAATTTTTCTTCGCTGGTGTGTTTTGTTTCCATTTATGCTTATCAATCTTTCTTTTGAAACACACATGCCTGCACCATGAACCGTTTCAGACAAAGAGAACAAAAAAATTTCTCCTCTGAAACGACTGCTGAAAGTTTGTTTAAACATCAATTATGATATGCTTTTGAAATTTACAGCCATGTTAAAGAAAGCCTGTTGTTTGAAAGGAGTTTATTGATTTCAATCTGTAATTGAATCCTGTCACGATCATCCATTTTCTCCTTACACTATCCATGTTCCTTAAGAGAACAACTCAGAAGATGTTCCCCTGCCTCCGAAGGTCGGTTTATTAACAAACTATCTCTAGATCTTAATGAAGGGTAGTTTGAAATTTTTTTTCAAGGTCTGTAATTTATTAAAATATGTCCAAAATATCATAATTTTCAGCATCACCCCACTCAATTATATATCTTTAAAAAACCAAATAAATCACTAAAAGAGCTATGGGAAGTGCTTGCAAACCCGTCAGGATATTGAACAGGTCTGCTGGCAGTGGGTAAATGCATGCATGATGCCAAGATAACTTCGCCGGGGTACTAAACAGACCCACTGGCAGCGAAGCAATGTCAGGTATATGAAAATTTGAAAATATGGAATCTCTTGACCTTAAAATGTCGTTTATTCTGATCTGGAACTTCCTGGCAGGATACAGATATCAGAGTGGGTTAAATGGAAACCCTGTTGAGGCTATGGATGCCTGTTGGCAGCAGTGGCTCTGTCAACAGTATTGGAGATTTTATCCTTAATATCGTGACTCGCTTTTATTAAGACTGTTATCAGTTTTCATCTTTTAAAATAACCAGCTGGAATTTTTATGATTGATGACGATGTTTAAACAATTTTCTGGTTGTTTTTGAGTTAGAATTATTCTCATTATATTCATCCGGACATGTTTGTTTGGCAGAGATAACTGCTTCTACCAGTGTGTCTCCATTGTTGGCAGCCATTTTCATTCCTATATTTTCCTTACAAGCTGCCTACACAAGGGTTTTGAACCCTCAATACTCGTCGCAATTTTTTAAAATAAACGACACCATTATCTTTCGCTTTCGTATACCTGCTTTTCGTTTTCATTTTCATGACTGCAAGCGTGAGAACCTACAGTTGGGATTCATGTTGATTTCATTAAAATGATCTTTTGGATTGTTATGAACCTATTTGTTTATGTGGTCATAACTCTTTTTACCTCCTACTCACCACTGGTCACACATTTATCAAAACACCAAACCACGACTCACTTTGCATTTGACTATTGTTAATATGGTTTCGACTTATAAGTTCATTGATGCAATGGTTATTTGATATTTTGGTGTCTTTGACCAAATCGTTGATGCAATGGTTTTATTGAACACATTAATTTTGGGGTCAATTTGTTGGTGCAATGTTCGATGTATTGGTTTCTTTTAAATCATACAAATGCTATTGTTTATTTAACATTTGGATCGAGTTTTGGTTATGTATTTCATGGTTTTCAATGGTTATGTGATAATCCATTTGATATGTTGTTTACAATGCCTTTGATATGCACTGTTATGATTTGAATAGGCGTCATTGATTGTACAACCGACGTGATAGTTTTGCATGGTCCCAAATTACTACACCACCCTTGCACGCATAAGCATTAACACTTGGTCACTCATTTCGGGTTGCCTTTGCTTATTTTGAAAAACCTACGGGAAAATGGTTCTGTATCTACCCTGTCAAACCCCCTCACCAATTACCCTGTTGATATTGTTCTATTTTCTATGGCTCCTATAGTGCGAATCGAACCCAATGACGTCCAAACTTTTCTGTTATTTGATAACGCCCGAGAGGACCTAGAGAGGAATGGTTGGTTGGTTTTTATTGAGAAGTTCGAGGGTTTCAACCTCGCAGTTGCTCAACAATTTGCACTTACATTCGATGGATGCAGGGCCAAAGTTGGGGACATCCAACTCGAATTGAATGAGGATTTCCTCAGCTCAGCCACTGGTCTACCAGCTGAAGGGAAAAAATGGTTTAAGAATTCAAAGGTTGATGAAGTGCCATGGCCGCTCCTATTTACCTCAAGGAAAATCAACAGTTGTGACAAAGGTATTCTAGTTACAACTCTTAAGTCTAGGTGGCATGGTTTGTTGGCCATTATTAGGCAATTCATTACATGCGAAGGTAGATACGGTTTAGTTTTCCTATACCACCTATGGCTACTCATGAGTTTCATAGATTTTCCTTTAAATATGCCTCATTTCATCCTTCGGAGTTTGTATAAAATGGCTAAACGTTTCAAGAGGGAGAAAGCCGACTCCAACCTCTTCCACCACTATTTAATTAAAATTATTATAGTTCATCATTTGGGGTTGAGTGGCGACTGTTGGGAAGCTTTCTTGTTGAGAAATGGCTTGCCAATCCTGAAATTGGACAAGTGGAAAAAACCGTGGTCACTAAAACCCTTGTCAGGCCTGTCGTGCCCACTCCTACACTCTTACCCTCTCTTGAACCCTTGACCTACCCGAACCCTACCCAAACCGACACCCTGCCTGAATCATGCCTAAAGGATGGCGGTAAGCCTATTAAGAGGTCTGCAAGGAAAAATGGTAAGGGTAACAAAGATGTCAATTGCAAGGGTAAGAAGGCTGCGAGCTGGGTATCAAGGTGTGCTCGCAATAAACCTAAACAAAACATAGATCAGAAACCAATTTTATTGAGTGAAGATTCAGATTCTGAAATCGAGCGGTTTTTGACCGAGGAGTATCCATACTCACACAACCTTTGTTCAGAAAAACCCTATGACTACGTATCGAACCTCCCGCCATGCCTTAGATATGACCCCAACTTCCCTGGGATCAAACTCGACAATGGAACTGCTGGTAAACCAAGAGATTCCTCACCTATAACTACACGACCTGATCAACCCCAGTGCAATGAATGCAAGTCATGGCTCGATCGATATTATTCAGATGTCCCTTTGCTCCAATCCCGAATCAAGTCCTTGGAGGACCGAGTAAATGTGTTAAGAAAAGAAAATGACAGATTGCTAGCTAATGATAAAAAGCAGAAGACTATAGGTTCTATGGTTTTAAAAAATGTAGAGGCGGCCATTGCCATTGTTAATTCAAAAGTAGCTTGATCGAATCGAATCCCTGAAACCAAGGTATGGTATTTCAAGAATGATTTCAAAATGATTTTGTTTGCTTTGAATTAGTATAAAGGATTTGTTTGATAAATCACATATATTTATGTTATGATTGAATTGATACAATACGATTATGTTTGTAAATAATAACTAGCTACAGAATCATGAGATTCTGTAGCTAGTCATAAAATTTGAATTTTTGTTGATTTTACAACTAAACACAATCTGAAATCGTGTATTTTTGTGCATTTACAGATACACACAAATTTCAAAGGAAATTGGATCGATGGTGGAATCTTTGAACATGATTTTTTTACATAGTTTTGGATTAGGCTGTTAGTCTTAGATAGAAATAGGAATTTGGGAGATTGTTCCCATAATTTTTGCAAACAGTTTTGATAATTCCCACAAGGAATGTTTTCATCCTGTGGCCTTTATATACCTATTATTTTTTGTAAAGAAAACCATTGCTGCTTGGGAGCAGAGACTATGGATTGATTATTCAGACTGGAATGAAAGTGGATGTTTGTACGACTTTAGCTTTCAATATATCATACTTTTATTTCATGTTTTGTTCATTTCAATTTGTAATAAAATTATTGACTACTTTAGATATCAAAATTTGTTACAGGTTGATGTGATGCGATTTAAATTGTGTCCATATTTGATGTCTCTCATTGTACATACAACAATTATCTTGTTTTAATTTAATGAACAGAAGGTTAATCTTCTTTGTTAAATGAGCAGTTATGTACAAATCTTTGCAGTGGGATTTATCTTAATGTGATTATTTGTAAACTATAAAATTGTTGTTGCTGCATCCTTTACCTGTTCTGTCGTTAGCATTCAAGAGCGTTGTTGCTTCGTGTTTACGCGAAGTATTGGAAAATCTGGTGCGGGTTGGCCTCATCGAATAGTGAACGCAAATGCCTATGTACATGACAAGTAGGAGACGATAATTTTAGGTCAGTTTGCTATTTTATTTTAATAGTTTAATTAATATAAGGATTGATTGTAGTTTAGATATACAGTACAGATTACTATTCTTATTGCTTAGTTAGATAGCTGTTGTGTCATTTCTTTTTCATAAAAGTTATAAAAATCCAAAAATACTAGCTTCGCTGTCATAAGACAATTCATATATGATTTTGCAGATTTCGATCAAAATTTGCATCTTGTGAATACTATACATATGATAGAGAGTTAAATATATCAATACACTATACATTTAATAAGTAGGATTATTATTTCATTAATATTAATTAGCAAACTGTGAATATATATTAGACCTGTATATAGTTTGCAACAATTGTTTTTCACTTAGATTTGTTTCTTTAGCTTAGTTTTTATTTCACTTTCCTAGGACTTAGATCAGCTAGCTGAGCCGCTAAACCCATCAAAGTGGATTAATCCAAATGGTTTGGGTTATTTAGACAACCCCGGACCAGATTCACTCCTCCAGTTGACGAGCGGTCGATTTCGCCCATCAACATGTTCCCAAGTTTGTTTGATGGATAATTGTATGAGTTTTGATATATTTACAGGTAAGATTATTTGTACATGTCTTTCCATTTCCAGTGGTATGTGGAACGTCACATAAATCCTCACAGTTAGAGAGTTATGGCCATGTGAACTTGGAGAACCCTCATGAGTCATCTAGAAGCCCCAAAGGTCAAATAGTCAAAGTGGTTTCAAAGAATAAATTATTTAAATAATAAAGTGAAGTAATGAGTGTACTATAAGTCAAAGTGGATACAAATAAATTATTTAAATAATAAAGTTAATGGAGAAATTACTAAATGGACAAGTAGTTAGAAGTGGGTTAGCCCTAAAATAAGGAAAGTGGTTTAAGATGGTTAGAAGGTAAATAATAAAGTGAAGTGATGAGTGTACTATAATTCAAAGTGGATACAAAAGAAATTATTTAAATAATAAATTTAATTGATAAATTACTAAGTGGATAAGTGGTTAGAAGTGGGTTAGTCCTAAAGTAAGGAAAGTGGGTTAAGATGGTTAGAAGGTAACCCCTTGAGGAAGCTACATGAAAGTATAAATAAGAGGCAAAGGTCTCTCATTTAATCACCTATTGAATATCATTGAATATCTATTTTTTGAAAGGTTATTTGGGCAAGTATTATTGATAAAGAAAAGTGTGGCAGAAATTCACGGCATAAAAACTGTGGAAAACAAATTGTAGCAGAAAAATCGCGGCAACAAAACTGTGATAGAAAAAGTGCAGTAAGAAAATCGTGGCAGGAAAAGTGTGACAGAAAAACTGCGGCAGGAAAACAGCAACAGGGAAAGTGCGGCAGAAAACCGCGGCAGGAAAATCACGGCAAGAAAAGTGCAGCAGAAATACTGCGATAGAAAAACTGTGGTAGAATAATTCTACAAGAAGAAAAAGGTATGGTTTTCATATGTGTAGTGTTGAACTTATGAATCTAGTTGAGGGTTTTCCTTGTAAATATGTTGGATGCCCTCTTGGAATTTTAGGGCTTGTTGTAGAATGGTTTTGAGGCAGATCTATTGAAGTATATTGCCAGTGCACTTAGTTGATTTATTGGCATATCTTGTGGTGCATTGTGAGAGACACTTGTTAGTGGTATTGGTATATGATTGGCTTATGAATGATACATCCTTGAGGCTAGATAAAAATGAGGTTACGACACATGGTTTGATGTAAGGGTTTATGGTATTTGGTTATGGATAACATGATGTATTTCTAGATAAATTTTGATGGTTATATTGGTATATGTATTTGGTATATGGTTGAGGTACATTTTGGGTACATGGTTGAGACAAGTAGTTGATGAGTTGTCACATAATTGAGGTGTATATATGATGATGTTGGTACATCTTGATGAGTCATAATTTATTTGTATTTAATGCATGATTGGTACATATTTGGTGCATGGTTGATGCACTCATTGATGGTATAGGTTGAGGTACAGGTTGGTGCATGGTTGATGCACCTGTTTATGATACAAGTTTATTATATGTTGTTTGGACAGGTTATTGTGACAAGTTATTTGTATAGGTTTGGTGCATGGTTGATGCATTTGTTTATGGTATAGGTTGAGGTACAGGTTTATGTATGGTACATGTTGGCATAGGTTATTGTTACAAGTTGATTACAGGTTGATTGGTACAGGTTTACAACAGTATATCTCATAGTGATAGTGTGACAATGGTTCCATCATTCTACTTCTACATCAGGGCAGTTGGACGGGGAAAGGACATGTGGTTGTAGCCACCTTCCAGTTGTAGTCGAAGAACATAGGGGGTTGTATCCTCCTTTTGGTTGTAGCCAGAGAATTGGGGAGTTAGAGCTTCCCTCAGGTTGTAGCCTAAGAAACTGGGGGTTTGTAGCCTCCTTCTGGTTGTAGCTAGAGAATTGGGGAGTTGGATCTTCCTTCAGGTTGTATCCTGAGAAACTAGGGTGTTAGATCCTCCTTCCAGTTGCAGCTGGAAAACAAAGGAAGTTGGTGCTTCCAATGAATTTAATTCTTAAAGACATATAAGAAAAATAATTATGTGGTTTTCTCCTACTTTGGGTTTCCACTTAAAACACTGGTGTACTATGTATGTGTGTTATTTCTCATTTGTTCATTGTTTATTTACTATGAAAATATTGGATGATAATGCTACATTGATATAACACTTGCATTTTATGGTGAAAAAGGATTAAATTTCTCTATTACTGATTCACCCCCTCTCTCAGTAATCCAACAACATGTTTACTTGAAAGATAAGTACTGTCTGTGTTTTCTGTCTAATGTTTATTCTATTGTGTATTTAATTATCTCTGAGTTATGTATTTAATGTGCTTGTCTACTAGTTATTTTTATGCATGACACATTGTTTACTTCCTTATTTTGTAGCATAGATCTTGTCTTATGCGTGTGATTTTCATGCCTCTAACATTAATGAGAAGTCCTTTGTTTTTTAGATAAGTTCATAGAATTGAGTCTTGGGGACTACAACACGCCCCACTTATTGTTTGTTGGGTGTGTTGCAACCTGTTTAAGTAGCGTAGCCTGTCTTGTGGGTGGTTGGGTATGTTACAGATTGGTATCAGAGCTTCTGGTTGAAACATTAGGCTGGTATGGGCTGGGTCTGTTGGTCAGAGTCTCATGGATGATATCATTTATGACCTTGAAATCATGAAGCTCAAGAGAAATGGCATTGTAGAGATCGCACGGTAGCCAGAACATCAAATATCTTTTGTAAAGGATTGTGTTGTTGTGACCATTCCTTTTGAATTTGGGAGTGATCACCATCGTGGGATCGAGGGGAATATGGACCGTCGTATCGAAAGGCGGGTGAACAGGGGTCATCTAGTGGAGGAAAACATGAGGTTGGGTAAGAATTAAGTCCCAGCCGTCAGATCTAGTTGATCAATCATCAACTGTCAATCAAAGACAAGCACTAAAGGTAAGACTTCAGAACTCCTTCTCCTTGGCAATCTTGGAAGGTAGGAAAAGATTGAACTGTCGAAGGTCAGAGTTGTGAAGTCTCGTCAATCGTCTGATTTGATAGGAGGTGCGGGGGAATCTCCATCGTCGATCGTGGTCACCCAGTGTTGACCACTTAAGAAGTTTTCACTCTGAGATTTTTAAACCTTTTTGAATTGCTACAACCTGGAGCCCCGGAGCATCGAATTCCCATAATTACCATCGATCGTTAGATTGAGGGAAGGAATTTGGGATTGTTGCGGGCCATTGGATCTAGTAGTGATAGAAGCGTAGCGAAGTTCAGGCTTCCGAACTTCACCACTCCGAAAATTACTAAGTATTTTGTAGAGAAAAACCTTGAAGCATTGGAGCCTCGAAGTGTAAAGACGAAAGGTCATGCAGACCGTCAGATCTGGAGCTGTGATTGTGGATCGTTTGTATGGATGATGGTGTGGCTTATGCCACATGGTAGGTGTTCCATGTGGGGACAGGTGTCACCCAAATTTGGTACCTTTTTGAGCCCAATCTATCCATTTTTAAGTGACACATGGCACATGTACCATGAGTCCACATCACCCCAGGTGACGTCAGCATGTCGTGTCATCTCCAAGAGCATGTGACTCTGGGGGTGTCCAAGTTTCTGTCAGTGAAAAGTATTGAAGCCCTAAGTTGTGAAGGCATGTATACTATTGATCTGAGATCCCTTCGGGACATCTCTCGACCATTGGATCAAATAAAGGGAGCATAGGTAAGTACTTCAGAGGATTTTCACTCCAGGGAAGTGGAAGACTCAGGAATGGAAATATCCTAGAGTGTTGAATTTCTGAATTGGTTAAGAGTCGTCAATATCAACGCTTGATTAATTCATATTCGTTGATCTCATTGAAGCCTCCAAATGGGGGCAGGACCGTCCATTCGGCAGGAGATTAAATCTCGATCATTGATTTTTTCTAGTGTATTTATTAAAGGCTTCGGTGAAGTGTAACTTTGGGGGGGAAACAAAAGTTGACAGGGGAAAATAGTTAAAGGTCGAAGTCCGGAGGAATTGGTCCAAGTGCCAGTCCCATGCTAAGGTAAAAAGGGCCTAGAAGCAACCACCCCTCATACTTAGTGTTCGCGCAAGATCCTATGTAGAAAAACACAAAACAGGGCGCTAAAGGGTGATTAAGCCCATAGTTTCGAGCCATGTTCAGGTGGATCATGGTTTGGAAGAAGCACCTTTGTAGATCTTGATTTTATGTATTAGCTAAGGGGGATGAAAGTGGTTTTTTTCAGGGAGACCTAACTTTCAGCTCTGATATTGAATTGGGGTGAGATTTTAGTTGTTGGAACGCTGATTAAAAGGAGAACGACCTAGAATCAGTCTATTTTGGATAATTGTTATAAGTAATGTAATTTTCTTCATGAATTAAACAAAAAAAGTACCTGTAAATTTAATTGACAATTATTGTATGATATGTGTAATTCTAACTCGATGATTGCTTACATATTTTGGTAGGATTAGAGGTATAATTAGATCAATTCCATTTTAGGATCAGATGTTAGGGTCATGAAAGCATGACAAATCTTACAGGCGATGGATGAGGAAATCAAGAGCTACATAGAAAGTAGTGAAAGGTGGACGTGAGAT
>CBVK0100240287.1:0-13588 GCA_900067695.1 Picea abies | reverse complement strand
TTCACTTGATTGTTTGAATTGATTAAGCAATTATAGTGACCAACACTAGACTGGCTTTACGTCACAACAATTAAGCTAGAAGAATAGTGCTAGACATATCTCAACACAACAACTAGACTTGCTTTATGCCACAACAGTTAAGCTAGAAGCACAGTACTAGGCACATCTCATCACAACAACTAGACTGGCTTTATGTCACAATGGTGAGGCTGGAAGCGTAGTACTAGTACTAGATATATCTCATCACAAGAACTAGACTTGCTTTGCATCAAGTAGTTAAGATGGAAGAACAGTACTAGGCACATCTCATCACAACAACTAGGCTGGCTTTACGTCACAGTGGTTAATCTAGAAGCACAATACTAGGCACATCTCATCACAACAACTAGATTGGATTTACGTCACAGTGGTGAGGCTGGAAGCGCAGTACTAGATATATCTCATCACAACACTACTCCCCCTTTCGAGGAAGGTCATTTCGGACTATACCAAGCTTATCTCAAAAGTGCTCAAAATTTACATGAGATAGAAGCTTGGTCAACACATAGGCAACTTGTTCATCCGTGCTAATGTACTAGAGCTTTATGGATTCTCTCTGCACCATTTCATGG
Source organism: Picea abies (assembly GCA_900067695.1). NCBI lineage: Eukaryota > Viridiplantae > Streptophyta > Pinopsida > Pinales > Pinaceae > Picea > Picea abies. The sequence goes on along the minus strand of CBVK0100240287.1, from coordinate 12,977 downwards.
ATGTAATGATATCGGATCTCTATGTTCTTTGACTTGTCATGGAATACATGATTCTCTTTCATCTTTATGCATCTCTGGTTGTCACATAGGATTGTGGTTGCTTCCATCTCTAGGTCAAATAGATGGATCAACAAATTTTGAAGCCATATAGCTTCATAGCTGGTTGAACACGCATAAATGTATTCTTCTTCCGTTGTGCTGAGAGCAATGTTGTATTACTTCCTACTCTGCCATGAGATCATGGCTGATACCAAACTAAAACAACATCCTGAAGTGCTCTTCCTATCAGAGACACTTCCAGCCCAATATTAATTAGTGTATCCACTCAATGTGAAATCATGATCTCCATCATAGATGAGACCACAATCTAACATACCTTTAAGGTACCTCATCACATGTTTTGTAGCAACTAGGTGAACATGTCTGGGTTCTACCAGAAACTGACTCAAAGTGTTCATGAAAAAACATATATCTGGTCTGGTGTTCGTCAGGTACATCAACGATCCAATGATATATCTATACAACATGACATCAATCAAATCTGACAAAGTGTCGAGCAATAGCTTCAGCTTCACTTCCATCTGTGTATTCGTGGAATTGCACTCCAACATGTTGAATCTCTTCAGGATTTTGACTTCATATTTCCCTTGGTTAAGGAAGACTCTCTCTGGGCTCTACCATACCTCAAGGCCTCAGAAATAATGCATTAGGCCAAGGTCTTTCATCTCAAATTCTAAGGCAAGATTCTTCTTACATTCGATGATGATATTTTCTTCTCCAGTTAAGAATAAGTCATCCACATACAACATCAATATCATAGGCTCATCATTCATAACCTTGAAGTAGAGGTTAGAATTTTCTATTCTCTTGGTAAATCCCAATCTTGTCAAAAAACCATCTATCCTACTATACCAAGCTCTAGGAGCTTGCTTCAATCCGTACAGAGACTTCTTCAGCTTTCAGACATGAAACTTCTTGTCTTCAACTTCAAATCCTAAGGGTTTCTCTATATACACTTCTTCTTCGATGAAACCATTTAGGAAGGCCGTGCTTATGTCCATATGGTGTAACTTCCACTTCATCTTAGCTGCAAGGGCTATGATGGTTTTGATTGAAGTGTATCTGGTGACAAGAGTGAATGTCTTTTCATAGACAATGCCTTCCTTGTAGAAATTTCAATACAAATTAAGTATTTTCTGCAATTCTCCTGATCTAACAATTATACACCATTGTTAAATACATAATCACTTCTACTATTATTCTTGCGGAAAATTAAACCACGATCACAAAGTGAAATATCAAGAACACATAACTCAAAAGTTTTATCGGGAAAGTGTAAAGATAAAAATCCCACTATCATATATTATGTATATCATGAATCATGAAACAATCTCATACAAAACTCTAATCCAAGAGCTCTCAGTACAATACAATCATCTCAAACTGTCATACACAAATCAACAAATACATGTGCCAATTCCTGTGTCTAGACAACTTGCCTCCTCTACACAAATCCTTGCAATTAGAATTCTCACAATTGAATTCGAATTTACTAGTTTGCGCATGCTCATAAGCATATCCACAACATGTGTGATCAAATCACAACTGATAGCCAAACTGTCCCTTTCACTTTTTATCTCAACTGGGTCTCCAATGGATCTGACATGCATGTAGTTAACCATGGCAAATCTTCAATTGCATGTGAGTTCATTGATTTACTGAACTCTCACTAGTGCAAGTTTAGTTACAATTAGTACAACTGATCTTAACTCACTTAACTACACTTATAATTTTGTCACAACTCCAACTCACTCAGTTATGAATGAAATAAAAGATTAATATTTATTATCCAATTTATTCAAGGGAAAAGTAAATTAGACACATGTTTCTTGTTGAATTTTCAAAACTCCCTCTCAACAAGAAAGGGATTATCCTTCACCCCAATCCTGTCTCTATGATATTCGAATTTGCTCCTGGTGAGCGGCTTCGTTAGAATGTCTGCATCTTGATCTTTCGTAGGAATGTACTGAAGCAACATGATCTTCCGCTGCACACAATCTCTGAGATGATGATACCAGATATCTATATGCTTAGATCTATCATGAAACACAGGATTAAGCCAGAGTTTAATGCAACTCTGATTATCACAATAAATCACTGTCGAATATAAATGAGAACCAAACAAACCAACCAAGATCTTTCTCATCCAGATAGCCTCACATGAAGCTTCACTCGCTTCCATGTATTCCACTTCCACTGAACGAAGTTCCACGGATCTCTGTTTCATGCTATACCAAGAAACAACTGTAGATCCGATACTAAAGATCCCCCCTAATGTGCTCTTTTTGTTTGTTGGGCTTCCCGCCCAATATGCATCCATGAAACCATGCAACTTCACCTCATCCATCTGTCTGTACCATAATCAATACTCAGATGTTCCCTTCAGATATCTCAGGACATGCTTACCCGCCTTCCAAAAGAGTTTTGTAGGCTTAACCATTGCTTGACTTAGCTAGTTAACTGCATAGAAAATGTTCGATCTCATGCTCACTAAATACATTAGTGAACCCACTAATTGTCGATAGACAGTAGCATCCTCTTTCCTCCAGTTTCCTAGAAGAGGAGTATCCATGGGTTTGTATCCCTCCATGTGAAACTTACCGAGTATCTCTCTTGCATACTTTCCTTGAGACAAAAAAAGTTCAACATTTCGTTGCCATATTTTCAAACCAAGGAAATAATGAAGAAGGCCCAAATCCTTCATCTCGAACTCCTTTGCAAGGTCATCCTTGCATGAGTGTATCAATTGCTCATCACCAGCTAGTATTAAATCATCAACATAAAGCACAATGATTAAAAGCTTACCCTCCACCACAATTTGGTATATGTTTGCATCCACTTCACTTTTGGTGAAGCCCAATCCAATGAAATAACTGTCTATCTAAGTGTACCAAGCACGGGGTGCTTTCTTCAACCCATACAGTGCTCTCTTGAGTTTGCACACATGTGAATCTCTGTTAAAGGTCTCAAAACCTTCTGGTTGCTCAATGTACACTTCTTCCTCAATGATTCCATTGAGGAACGCAGTTTTTACATCCATCTGATGAATGCGCCAGCCCATCTGTGCTGAGAGTGCAAGGATGGATCTTATGGAAGAGTACCTTGTGATAGGTGAAAAGGTCTCATCATAATCTATCCCCTCAATATGTGAGAAGCCTCAGGCCACAAACTTGGCCTTGTATTTCTCAACACTCCCATCAATAGCTTGCTTTACCTTGTAGATCCATCTCGAACCTACCATTGATTTATCAATCAGTCTTGGGACGATTTCCCATGCACTATTTTTGACAATGGAGTCATACTCCTCTACCATAGCATCAACCCAAGTGGGATCCTGCACTGCTTCTTGAAAGGAAGATGGTTTATTCACAATACATTTGCTCATGAGAGCCATGTATCCAACAAATCAATCAGGAGACTGTCTCTGTTTGCACTGTGAAGTAGGGGCTCCTACATTCCGTGCAACATCTAGTCTCAATCTATTAGCTTATGTGGTGTGCTTTCTGCCATTTCATATGGATGTCTCTGCTTGAGTGGTTTCCTCCACTCCATGAATCTCCTCATGTGGTTGGTCCACATATTGAGACTCATCTTTGGGAACCAGTATTTCCTCTTCTGCATGCAAGTCTAGCTCCCTCTCAAGTGACAACCACATGGATTTCCCCTCATCAAATTTTATATCCCATCGCATAACAGTCATCTTACTATTTGGAAAATATACACGATAATTATGGGGTGTTCTGTGTACCCCAGAAATATCCCAACTTCAGCAGTCAGTTCTAGCTTCTTCCTGGAATCCTTGGTCACATGCACATAAACAGATGAGCCAAAAATTTAAAAATGAGAAACATTAGGTTTATTACCAGTAAAAGATTCTTCAGGTGTACTCATGCCAAGTATTCTATGAGGACAATGGTTCTGCACATAAACCGTAGTATTGCATGCTTCTGCCCACAAATGCATTGGTAGGCCCTGATCATGCAACATTGCTCGTGTTGCACCCATGATCATTCTGTTCTTTCTCTCTGTGGCCCCATTTTTCTATGGGTTATGAGGCACTATGAGTTCTCTTCAAATTCCTTCTCTGATGTAGAAGTATTTGAATTCATTAGAGATGTATTCTCCACCATTATCACTCCTTAGAGCCTTCACTTTCTTTCCCAACTCTTTCTCCACCAATTCTTTAACCTCACAAAAATTTGAGAATGTTTGATCCTTCTTTTGCATGAAGAATATCAAGCATTTATGAGAAAAGTCATCAACAAAAATAACATAATACATATGTTTTTCTATTGAAGCAACCGAGAATGGTCCACACACGTCAGTGTGAATTCTCTCCAAGATCATTGAAGCATGGTTCTCCTTTTCATGAAAGGTGGACTTTACATACTTCCCCAGGGTGCACCCTGTTAGCAACATTACTTGTCTTCGACATAGAGATATCCGGGCCTACGGGTTTCAAAAGAAGCGACCAAGCGCAGCACACAGAAGAAATTCATTTCGGACCCAAGTGAATCGAGTGAGCACTCTGATTTCAACATTCAAGATGTATCCAAAGAATCAAATCAGCGGTGGGTGGGAAATCGCGATTAGAAAAGCTGCACCAAGGTTAGTGCAATGGATAGTGCCCATAGCATGTTCAGGAATGGATGAGAATCATTTATCCCAAAGGGCACGTGGCACGAGATCTGGTCACGTCGGCTTTTCAGCATTCACGAGTGCAAAGGGTGAAGGTTTTATTTCTTTGAACATCGCGAAACCCTGAACCTCGACAGTGTCGAAAGCGCCGAAGCTGGGGCCTGTGACATCATGAAGCATTCTCAGTCGTCCATCTAACGGGAACACCTGGTGACAAACTGAGCCATCTCGACATTTCGCCCATAGTGACTCCATGACGCAAAAAAGAAACTCTGTTATGTTCCGATGCATGAGATGCCGAGAGAGTCCCGGACCTGGGCCCACAACAATGTTGGGTGAGTTCAAGACCATCGGATCTCAGAGGGATGCGTTGCACTAGATTGAGCCGTCTTGGCGTTTTGCTCATCGCGATTTTAAATTGCAGGAATAGATCCTTCCCATTCGCGAACGCTGAAAACGCATTGGAAATAAGCACATGGTCACAGCCCATGGTCACTTGGGGAGAGGAAGGAGTTGCGTAAAGAAGGCCAAAGGCGCCGAGTTTAGTTACAAAGGGGATCATCATGATCTCCAGGCGCCATCGAACCTGATCTCAATACTGTTTCTAGCATTGAAGTAAATGAAGGCGAGAGAGGGTGGTTGGAACCTCCTTTCATTCATTAAATGAGGGGGATGGAGGGTCTGGCAAGCCGCCTGCCCACAGAGGTCCTGTGTATCGATTTTCTCAAAGAAGACATGTCAAAGTCCTCAACTTGATAGAGGAGTCTGCACACGCTAGACGAGCACTTAATGTCTCATCTACCCTCCTTACAGGAGCCATGCGTAGTTAAGGTGGCACTTAAAGAAAGATATTGGTACGAGTTTGACTGAAGGGACACAAAGCCTTGGGTGACTGGGAACACCTCTGTGAGGTGAATTTTCTAAGTATCTATGGTTGAGCATAGCTCCCGATTGTAAGGTTTTGATGAAGCGTTGGTCGCTCTGGTTAATGTATAAGGCATTTGATATTTCTTACTTTATGGATGTCAGCTTCCCTTCCATTTTGTTGTTTACTGTGTTAGAACAACTCAGAATTGGAGGATCCAGTCGAGTTGTGGCTGTTATAGGATGATGTAGGTTGGATCACTGTAATAGTCACCTTGTTTCTAATCGGTTCTTGTGATTTTCTCAACACTGAAATGACTTGGAATTGAAGGATTCAGTCGAGTCACCCCTCATCTCTTTGAAACTCTAGACCAAGAGGATCTTGGCTTCTAAGTTTTTCTCCTTCAAGCTTTCAAAGGCCTATTGCCCGAGGCAGTCTTTCTCACCATTCTCACAAGTATTCCATCTACCACCCTTTAATCAACTTATTGACAGAAGTTGGATCAAGACCTCCCTTGCTTTCTGCATACCAGGCCCAGTTTCTCGAGTTAAAGATATATTATCTTGAGTCTTCACCCATCTGATCACCCCATTAAACAAATCCTGACATAAAACTGATGGGCATTAGGCTCTGCTTTTGCAAGAAATCCAGGGGTGATTTCTGACACTAACATTTCTGGCACCATTGCTGAGGACGAAGTTGAATATTTTCCCCAGGATTGAACGACAACGATTAACTGATTCTGAAGGTGCATCAGATATCAGAATTATCAAGATTGTTGTTGTGCACATGGAAACTCCATTGTGACGACCCCACTGGGGTGAACTTGCCGTATTAATTGCGGATTTCAGAGGTATGCATACGCGGTCTCATCCATAGTTGCCTCTAGCTATGTTTAAAAAAATTCTAGAAGTGGTGATCAGAAAGGGAAAGGCCTCTGAAGAAGAAGCGTCCACCATCGAACCAGGTAATCCACCACATCCTTCTTTGGGAACTCCTTTTTCTCCTCCTCAGTTTCTTGATAGACCTGTTTCTGAAGTTTCCCGTTTCCTAAATTTCGGGAGTGTTTCTGTTGAGTTTTCCTCTCCTGGTCTGGGACCGGAGGGACAAGACCTTGTCACTCCCCTCTCCCCTGAAACTGTACCTTGGCATAAACTCAGGACCACAGAATATTTCCCCACCCCTATCTTTACTGCTCCTGTGAAAAGAGAAGCACCTACTAACTTGAGCTCGTTAGCCTTCTCCTTAAACCCTCTGTTGTTTCCCACTCCACTTCGAGACTCATTCCCAGTAACCCCTTCGTGAACTCCTTCCCCTCCAAGCTCTCCTCCACCTAATATTCCTATGGCTATTGCTAATCCCCCTCCAAATAGAATGGATGCCATAGTCGCTTCTAGATACGCTCCCTTAATCCTACCCCATCCTATGAATCCTCTCCCTGCTGGAGACTACTTGAAGTATATGCCCAAGTTCACTTGGGAAGGAGACATAACTACCGAAGAGCACCTGGCTGCTTTCTACAGTTATGCAGACAACCTCAACATTGAAAATGAAGATGTCTGGATGAGAGTCTTCGTCTAGAGCCTAGATGGTGAGGTGAGAAAATGGTTTAGAGGAATGGACCCCAGATCTATTGCTGGGATTGAAGGCCTGGATAATGCTTTCTTGAGGCAGTGGGGCGACGGGAAATATTTCATGTACTATATGACAGAATTCGGGTCTCTGAAGAAGATGGAAGGAGAGTCTGTCTCTGACTTCTCCAAAAGATTCAATAAGATGTATAATAAAATCCCTACTGAAATAAAGCCTTCAAAAGCCTCGGCCAAGATCTCTTATGCTAGTGCGTTTGGCCCCGATTTTTGTCTGTTACTGAGAGAAATCAGAGCCACCTCCTTGGCTCAAATGAAAGATGCAGCCATAGAATTGGAATCCAATGTGTTAGTAGTCGATAGACTGAGAAGCAAGACTGACGCAGATAGGATAAAGGGAAGATCGAAAGCCTCGACTTCTGGCCCATCGGTGCCCCACCCTCAAGTGGATGAACTGACCAGTATGGTGAAGTCTCTATTTGCAGAGATGGAGAGAATGAGGGTGGAAGGGAGGCAAGCATACAAAGGCCCCCAAAATGCCGAAAAGGGAGGAGGTTTTAGAAGACCGAACAATATTGCTTCCCCGACTGTGCAAAGGGAGAGGGGAAGAGACAGAGAAGACCAGAAGATTCAGGCCCCTTTCCAAAACAATTTTGTGGCTGAGGGGGAAGAAGGGGAAATAGATGAGATGGATCCTGAAATCCATTGCTTCAGGGACACTCCTCCTTTTCCTCATCTCACTCAATCAGCATATGAGGAGTCTCTCATGGACAATCAGCTAAATGAGTTGAGCAAGGAAAACAAGACTAGTAGCTGCCGAAGTAGGTATGACCTGAGGTCCCAGAAGAAGGTAGTAACACCTGATGTCCCTGAGCAACTCACCAGAATAGAGAAGCCTCCCGATGAAGTAGCAAACAATCACAGAGGTAATAATACCCAACCCCTCTCTCCCATTATCTAGAGTCATGCTCCCGAAATAAGAGAAATCCCAAAGCTCTCATCTTCTTTTAATTTCAAGCATGAAATTCAAAAAATTAGAATCCTTGTGCCCTTGACAGAATTGATTAAACATGAAGGGTTCAAGAAACACTTCTCTGAGATTTTACAACTTGAGGTCTCAATTCTTCCCATAGAATCCATCAATTTGCAAGATGAAAAGCCTGTAGTTATTTTAGGCCCTATGATAGAAGACATGAATGACTCATCCCCTCCCTTCTACACTTCCTTGAACATACATGACAAGGTACTGCACAACTTTTTGATGGATTCAGGGGCTTCTCACAACCTCATACCCAAAACCGTCATGGAAGAGTTAGGAATAGAAGTCATCCGAGCCTATTATGACCTCTATTCCTTCGACTCCAGAAAAGTTCAGTTTCTAGGAGTTATCAAAGACCTGGTCGTGACCTTTTTTCAGCTGCCAATGAAAAGTGTGGTCATGGATATTGTAGTGGCCGATGTCCCCCCCCAATTTTGTTATGTATTTATCAAGATATTGGATAAAAATACTGGGGGGAACCTTGCAGATGGACCTCACATATGCTACCATCCCAGTGTTTGGAGGAGAACATAGGAGGCTATATAGGGAAGCCCAACTGGCCTATATAATCAGTGATGAGGCCAACCCTGCCAACCATCCCATTTTTTCCTTAGACACTGATTTAGGTTCCAGTGTGCTTCAACTAACCCATGCTCCTGAACCTCCTCTTGAACTCAGAAAGCTGCCCACCATTTCCCCTAAATTTCCTCCCTCCATCACCCCCATCTGGAAAATGTTCTTTGATGGATCCTCTTCCAAGGAAGGCGCTGGAGCTGGGGTGGTCTTTGTGTCACTTGCTCAGGAAACCATATATCTGTCATACAAATTATAATTTGAAGCTACGAATAATGTGGCATTGTATGAAGCTCTTGTCTTGGGGTTAAGAGCCACAAGGGAAATGGGAATTCAGGAGGTAGCAGTGTTTGGAGATGCAGAGTTGGTAGTCCAACAGACCAGAAACGCCTATCAGGATAAGCATCTTCGACTCAGAAGCTACAGAAATGAGGTGTGGGACCTAGTTGACAGTTTCTTATCAGCATTTAACATTTCTTTCATCCCAAGAGAGGAGAACATGATGGCATATTCCTTGGCTACATCAACAAGTAATTTCAAAGTACCCTTGCCGCCTAAATGCAGATATGATGTAGAAGTGAAATACAGGCCCTCCATACCTGAAAACGTCAAACATTAGAAGGTATTCGAGGATGATCTCGAGATCAAGAAGTTCTTGGAGACCGTCGAAGAATTTTCAGAGATGCACATCGACCAAGACTCCGTCTCTGAAGAAAAGCTTGGTGGGGGTAATTTTCTGAATAAGATTGTAGAGCGTAACATTTTGCAGTTGCCCAGTAATCATATTCCAAGGGGATTGGTTCCTTTGGAAAGGATTTTTGATAGAAATGATGTGTAGTTAAAGGGAGAAACCTCAGAGGATGACCCTGGTACTATTCAGTGCAACATTGGGACTGAGAGTGAGCCCAAGTTTGTCAAATTGTCAAGAAGTCTAACAAAGGAGCAGAGGTCTGAATACATTGGACTTTTGAGGGAGTTTGCTAATGTTTTCACCTGGACCTATGAAGACCTCAAAACCTATGACACCTCTGTCATCGAGCATAAAATCCCATTAAAGGAGGAGGCGAAGCCATTTAGGCAGAAGCTGAGACAGATCAATCCTATGTTGTTGCCTATCATGGAGAGGGAAGTGAAGAAGTTGCTTCAAGCTCAGATCATTGTACCACTGAGATATTTAGAGTGGGTGGCCAATTTGGTGCCAGTAAGGAAAAAGAATGGAGAGATCCAACTCCATGTAGACTTTAGAAACCTGAAAAGGAGCTCACGAAAGGATAACTACCCCTTGCCAAATATGGAACATATACTACAAAGGGTAACAGGAGCTTCCAGGATGTCCATGATTGATGGTTTCTCTGGCTACAATCAAGTCTCTGTTCTGCCTAAGGATAGGGAAAAGACAACATTCACCACTCCATGGGGCACATTCATGTATGCCAAGATGTCGTTTGGATTAATGAATGCAGGGGCAACGTTCCAGCGTGCCATGGACATAGCTTTCGTCCGGGGAAAGGATGAATTTGTGGTCGTTTATCTGGATGACATCACAGTGTTTTCAAAATCTGATAAAGAACACCGTCGTCATCTCAGGAAGGTCTTCCTGAAATGCAAAAATTTTGGAATCTCATTAAACCCCAAGAAATCTTTGTTCACCATGCAGGAGGGAAAGTTACTAGGCCACATAGTATCAGTGGAAGGAGTCAGAATTGACCCTAACAGAGTTGAGGAGATACAAGCCTTATCGATCTCGAGGTCCAAGAAGGAGGTCCAATATTTCCTCGATAAAATTAATTTTCTAAGGAGGTTTGTGCCTAACTTTGTTAGGAGGTAAAGCTTATAACAACCATGTTGAAGAAAGGAAATGAAGTAAGGTGGACCCCTCAATCGTGACATTCCTTTGAGAAAATCAAGAAGGCCCTGACTGAAGTTGTTGTGCTTATCAGTCCTGACTACTCAAAGGATTTCCTTATTTTCTCCTTTGCCTCCCTTGACACAGTGGTTGTTGTTCTATTACAGACAAACGACATTGGGCTAGAGCAGCCTATTGCTTATTTCAGCCGAGCATTGAGGGATGTCGAAGTTAGGTATGACACTATGGAGAAGCAGGCCTATGCTCTAGTAAAGGATCTCAAAGATTTTAGAACCTATGTCCTACATTCAAATATCATTGCCTATGTCTCCTCAGCTGTTGTTAAAGACATTCTTATTCAACCTGACATAGAAGGGAGAAGGAGTAAATGGATAGCCAAAATCCTAGAATTTGACCTGGAAATAAGGCCCACCAAATTGATCAAAGGTCAAGGTTTAGCCAAGTTGTTGGTTGAAGCAAACTACCAAGCTCTGGGGATAAGTTTCATAAATGAATGCTCACGAATTCCACAAAGTCAGCTGTCTAAAATGGACCCTCAAAGAGAGCCCCCATTAGCTCGATGTCCTTGGTATAAGGATGTCATATACTTTCTGCAAGAGTTGCGGCCCCTGGATGACTTGCAAAGAAACAAAGCAAGAGATCTGAAGCTCAAGGAAGTCAAATACTACCTAATAAATCAAGTGTTATATTGGAAAGACCCCCTGGGGGTGCTTTTAAAATGCATGAGTGCACAAGAGGCCCAAATGATCATGGTTGAATTTCATAGTGGCCTATCTAGAGGGCACCATTTCTGGAAAGCCACAGCCCACAAAATCCTCAGGGATGGATACTATTGGCCTACTGTGTTCACTGACGTCTGCAAAAGGGTCATAGCCTGCATCAAATGTAAAAAATTTGCAGGAAAGTAGCATCTCAAGTCTCTACCGTTAAATCCGATGGTGGTTTCATGAACTTTCCAGTAGTGGGGCCTAGATTTCATTGGAGAAATTCACCCTGCTTCCAGTGGGTAGCACAGGTGGATCCTGACTGCTACAGATTTATTTACCAAGTGGATTGAAGCTATCCCTACCAGGAGTGATTCCCACAAGGTAATCATTGGATTCCTGGAGGACCTCATCACGAGATTCGACTGCCCGAGTAAAATTGTCACTGACAATGCAACCACTTTCAGGTCCGAGCCATTGGCCAAGTTCTGTGAGCAGTTCAGAATCAAGCTGATTCACTCCACCCCATATTATCCGTAGGGAAACGGTTTAGCAGAATCCTCCAACAATAGCTTGATAAGGATCATCAAAAGGATGTTGGAAGACAACAAGAAGGCCTGGCATTCCAGATTAAAATTTGCTCTATGGGTTGACCGAGTGACCACAAAGAGATCTATTGGCGTCTCTCCTTTCCAATTAGTCTATGGGGCGGAGGCTGTTTTCCCTTCTCATTTATCCATTCCTGTAGAGAAATTCCTCCAGGTCCATCAGGAGGAGCCTGATGACATGATCAGAAGGATTCATCAACTAGTGGAGGTCCAACAGGCCAGGGAGAAGACAATGGACAGAATTCAGGACCATCAGCAAAAGATCAAGCAGGTTTTCCATAAGAAGGCCAAGAAGGAGCGGTTCCATATAGGAGACCTGGTGCTGAAATGGGATGCTCCTAAGCAAGATAAGGTTAAACACAACAAATTTGAAGCCCTGTGGATCGACCCTTTCAAGATCTTTGAGACTTTCTCCAATAACACGTACAGGTTGTGAGGTTTGGAAGGTGAAGAAGTTTTCAGCAGCCCAGTGAATGGGCATTTTATGAAGAAATGTTTTGTTTGAGTCTTAGATGGCTCCTTTGTTTGTAAATATTTTCCTCTTTGTTTCTTTGTTCATTTTTGTTTTTATTTTTTGGCTTAATAATGACTCCATAGCCCATCAAGCAAGGAACTGGAACTACAAAATGAGTCCTTAGAGCATCACAGGGATGACTCTATCCCCCGTGGAGCCTAATGTTAGCAACATTACTTGTCTTCGGCATAGGGATATCTGGGCTTGCGGGTTGCACGAGAAGCACCCAAGAACAACACACAAAAGAAATTCATTTCGGACCCAAGTCAAGCGAGCGAACGCTCTGATTTCAACGTTCAAGATGTATCCAAAGAATCAAGTCAGAGGTGGGTGGGAAATCGCGATTAGCAAAGCTGTGCCAAGGTTAGCACAATGGATAGCGCCCATAGCATGTTCAGGAATGGATGACAGTCGTTCGTCCCAAAGGGCACGTGGTATGAGATCTAGTCACGTCGGCTTTTCGGCAGTCGCGAGTGCAAAGGGTGAAGGTTTTATGTCTTTGTCAGGCTGCTAAATTGTA